>JAOXOE010040790.1:0-39981 GCA_028565055.1 Phoeniculus purpureus | reverse complement strand
CTGTGTGACTTGGTCTAGGTGATCCTGCTGTGGCAGGGGGATTGGACTGGATGATCTTTCGAGGTCCCTTCCAATCCATAATCATCTGTGATTCTCTGATTTGCACTAGCAGGGGCTTTGGACTAGATGATGACTTGGTCTAGGTGAATCCTGCTCTGGCAGGGGGATTGGGCTGGATAATCTTTGGAGGTCCTTTCCAACCCCTAACGTTCTGTGATTCTGCGACTAGTACCTCACTGCAGACAGTCTTCCTGCAGGTAATCAGGCTGGTTTTGCAGTACGTCTGTTTTGCTCTTCACTCTTCAAGATGGGTATTGCAGGAGAAATTTCAGACTTCCAGTTAACGCCACTGTCCTGCCTTCGCACTTTGTGTTTTGCTTTTCACGCTGCTTCTTTCACCCCCTTCAGTCCCTTTCTTCTCTCCAGTCATTTTTCTTCCTTCTGTTCTCCTCTCAGCAACTTTTTTTTCTTCTTTGTAGTGAATCCCTTTTCATCACAAGAGAAATCTGGAAGAAAAATAGTCAGGGAGTGTGTTCACTCTGCCTCACTAGAGAAATGTCTCTGACACAGCAGCCCATCTCTCACAGGGACAGGATTGGACCCCTGAGGTGCTCACACTGACTATTATCAGCCCCGCTTTTCGTTCCCCATGTAACGTGCTGTTACATTCATTACGCGACTTTTCCAGGCAGCCTTGGTGCTAAGATTCATCTCGCCCTCTCCTGCGTGTCTTCTGTAACAAGTGCTCTGTGCCTTTGTATAGCCACATCTACAACGTCAATGCTTCTTACCGTCTCCCTGCATCACTCTTCGGATTTCAGATCTTTCAGATGTGTGGACATCCTGCAGCCAGGAGCTTTCACCTCGACTCTCTTATCTGGTGGTATAGATGTGCAGAGAAGAGAGCTGACAGGGTAATTGCCCAATGCAAGCGTGGATGAATCCACAGATGGATGATACCATCTCGGCGTGTGTTCTTTAAATAAACTAAACCAGGCATCCTGGCCTGTGTTAGAAACTGTGTGTCCAGCAGGAGTAGGGAGGTGATTGTCCCCCTACACTCAGCACTGGTGAGACTGCACCTTGAGTACTGGGTCCAGGTTTGGGCACCTCAGTACAAGGGAGACATCAAGGTGCTGGAGCAGGTGCAGAGGAGGGCAATGGAGGGCCTGGAGAATAAATCTGATGAAGAGAGCTTGACAGAGTTGGGGCTGTTTTAGTTTGAGGAAGAGGAGGCTGAGGGGAGACCTCATCACTCTCTACAACTATCTGAAAGGACAGTGTAGATATGTTGGTGCTGGTCTCTCCTAACAGGTAGTTAGTGACAGAACCCAAGGGAAGGGCTTCAGGCTTCAACAGGGGAGGTTTAGACTAGACATCAGGAAGAAATTCTTCATGGAGAGAGTAGTCAGGCACTGGAAGGGGCTGCCCAGGGTGGTGGTTGAATCGCCATCCCTGGATGTGTTTAAAAGGTGCTTAGATGTGGTGTTAGGGGATCTGGTTTAGGGGTGACCTGGTAGAGTAGGGTTGATGGTTGGACTCTGGGTGATCCTGCTGTGGCAGGGGGATTGGACTAGATGATCTTTTGAGGTCCCTTCCAATCCCTAATGATTTTATGATTCTATAAATCTGTAACTGTTCTGTGCTCAAATTGCAAACTTTACGATCTATTAATATCCATTATTTTTTTACAAATAATGAAATTTATCTGTGCATAAAAAGGAAAAGAACAAAGAAGACGATAAAGTAATATGTCTTGAAGCTGATTTCAGTTCATTTCAGTTCAGGATAATGTAATCATAGAATCATTATGGCTGGAAGGGACTTCCAGGATCATGAGTCCAACGTACATCCAAACATCTCCTTAACCACGAGACCATAGCTTCAAGTGCTATTTTTTTTTTAAATGCCTCCAAAAATGGTGATTCCACCACTTCCCTGGGCAGCCTGTTTCCAGTGCTTAACCACCGTCTCAGTAAAGGATTTCTTCCTAATATCCAATCTACACCTTCCTCGAAGTAACTTGAGGGCACTTCCTCTCATACTATTATTAGTAATTTGGAAGAAGGGTTCAGCACCAGCCATACTACAACCTCCTTTTAGGTAGTTGTAGAATTAATGAATGAGTTTGTCAATGATAGATTTTGACTGATTTTTAAACAAGAGAATTTTGAAGTCTTGCAGTGTAAGACAAAGTTGTCCATGGTAAGCTATGTAGCTTAATAGTGTGTTCATACTGTAATGCCACTTTTGAGGTCAAACTGAATTTTGACCACATTGTACAGACAGAATGTGTACTGCGGAGTCGTTTTCTCTTTTTTTCTGTCTGCTCACTACATAATCCCTTCATCAGCCTTTTGTGACAGCAAGGGTTATTGTTGACACGGAGTTCTTACAGCATGAGAATCCTCTTCTTCCATTTTCTGTTGAGGTTAGGAGTGCTTATATTTGGTATGAGAACGTACTGATTCTTTTTCCTTAAAAATTTAGGAAATTTTCTTAATAAACATTCCAAGATTTATAGTAGCAATGGCCAAGAATAAGGCATGCAAGTATTTTGTACAATGGCAGCTGATGGAAGAAGTTTGTTTCAATATTTTGATAAAATAATAACTTGCTTACAACCACTTAAGAAATTACTTGCTTGAGATTTTCCACTTAGGTGCTCTGTAGTGTTTTTCTCTCTCTTCTTTATGCTGCTTCTTCTAATAGTGAAACATTTTACTCTACAGAAATTGTCTGTATAGGAGGAGAACCTTTTTATTAATTTTGTTTTTATAGGTTAGTTCAGAGGTGCAGGTAAGGAGTTTCTTTCCTGATTCTACTGCGTAATTCCTCAGTTAAAAAAGGTGTGGGTATTGAAAGAGTAGATTAAATCTGCATTAATTGTTTCTTACTGGCAGCTGTGTTCTGCAGCGCTTTTGTTTCCAGTGTTTTGGGAAAGGGTGCAAATAAGCTGGCCCAAAAATTTGTGTATGAAGAATGATCTTGGCAGCAGCCTCCACACTTCCTTTCAAAACTGAATCATGGAAGTGTCAATCTGAGGAATAAATTAGTAGCTGGAGCAATAATAAGAGCAGGATGCTAGTGACCTGTGTTGCCATAATGCAAAGTAGTTGGTCCGTAGTCAGCAGTAACACCAGGAATCATGCTTATTTTTTTATTTATATTTTATTGATAAAGGCAGGACAGAGTAATCGATGATTACTCTGCTTTTCTATTGATCAAATGGTGTAGGAATCCAGGTAACAGTTTGCCTGTCTGTGATGTACTAAATGTACCTTGATCATCTCTGTCACATTTGTCCAACTAGTCCTGGTGGAAGAGTTTGTGCCCTCCGTGCCAGTGTCCAGACAGCCTCTCCCCCTCCTACTAGAAACCATTTCTGAAAATCAAAAGTCATTTTTCTTTGCTTATAGACAATTTCTTCATGCTTAATGGGTATGAAGAAAGATTTATTACTGTGCTCCTACAGCAGTTTCTCAGTCATGGGAAGAGTGTTATTGGACCTGATCCCCTCTATAGTCTATTTGTTTTCAGAAAACATACAGCTTTAGACTTGTACAGACAGTGTTTCTCTGATCAGAAGCTGGAATAAGTTTCTCATGAGCAAACAGAAATGTATTAGTCTGCTAATAAATATCAATAATAAATAAATATAGAAGTGCAAGTGTTCTATATTAGTTTTCATGTTAAGTGACTGATTTCCATAATTATCTGTCTCACAGTACTGGCTGGACCCTGCAAAGACCCTTGCTGAACATAAAGAACTGATAAACAGTATGTATTTAATTTGAACTAAAAGAGTGCATCTGAAGATGAAATAACAGAAAATGTTCTATATATAAAAATGTTCTATATATCACATTTGTACTCTAGTCATAACAAGTTGTCACTTTTTGAGCAAGTTTATTACTGCAATTCATAGCCGTATGGAAATTTCACATAGATTGAACATACTGTCATTTCCCAGTAATTTGTGTGAATATTGTTCAGAGATTTCTGTGTGCTTAGATTTTGTTTTATAATTAAAATTATTCTATCCTTAACATTTATAATTAATTTTGTAGCATACTGTACCATACTATAACCAACTTAGATTCCTTTCTTCTTCTGAAAGTAGAAGTATTGCTTCTTATTGATAATAGCACCTGCTGTTACTGTCACTTTTCAGATCTTACAGAAGCAAGATCTGTTATTTTACTAAATTAACTTTTTAAAATTAAAATAGCATAATATTATTTTGCTTAATAGAAAAATGATGTAGAAGTGTAGAAAACAGAATAAATGTAACTGTTAGAGTTTTAGTACCAAGTTACTTGAATCTTTCAGGAGAATAATATTGTTTAAAGGTGAATTAAAAAGTTTTCTTTAATATTTGTTAACTGAAGTTGCACGTAGTTTAAGTAGCACCATAAAGTATTTGCAAATGTGGAAGAGATTCAGTATTAGAGTAATAATATTTTGTGCATTTAAAAAATTTCATTTTTTTAAAACATTGCCATGAAAACTATGTTGGAAAAATAGTAAGTTAGCAATGAAGCCTAAAGTTGAATCTTCAAAAATAAACAAAAAATCCATTAAGACAAAATGTGAATAACTCAACGTGACTGAACAAACAGTAACAGTTTTTTTTCCCTCATGTGCAGTGAGGCTGTGTATGTATTTGCTGTGTGGATGTAATACTTTTTTTGAAATTTTCAGTCTTTATAAAATGTTAAAATAAGCCACTTATTAAGTAGCTGTTTTATAGTACTCTGGTAACGATTCATAACAATTAACATTGGTAACAACTAACTTCTGCACTGAATATTTTTTCCTCAGCTGGACCACCATACACTCTGTATTTTGGAATTAAATTCTATGCAGAGGATCCATGTAAACTTAAAGAGGAAATAACAAGGTATAGTATGCCACGGGAGCGTAGTTTATTGATTTAGGGGTAGTAATCTGTTCCATCCAGGTGCATGTTTTGTTGTCACTTGGCTGAGGTTCTTTTAACTTGAATATCTGAATGTTTTTCCATTTATGTGTAGCAAGAGGATTGTGATTAGCCTTACAGTGGTCAGTATGGACAATTATTTGGAATTCCAAGATGAACTGGTTGTCTCTAATGCATCAAAACCCAAGAGACTTTCTGTATGTATGTTGGGTTTTGTTGGGTTTTTTTAGAAAGAATGCAATCTCATCTGCATTTATGTAGTGCTACAATCAAGTTTAGAGTTTACTTGGATATCAGATATAAATCAAGGGAATTTTCTTCTTTATTTGCCACATCTGAAATTCTGGAACTGTTTTTCATTAGGATTTCTTCCAAGTTTTAAAAAATATGTAAAGGAAATTGAGGATTTGCATGTTTCTGATTCTTTTAGCTAGGCTTGACCTCTACAAAATATGAGGATGCACTCGGAACCATATGTATGCACACGCCTGCACATAGATACCTACATACAAGTGCTTGCCTGAACTCTCACACACAGGAGTTTCTGTTTGCTTTATTTATGAAAGGTTTTAAACAGTTAGTTTTATTTTTAAAAGGAAATTCGTGAATTTTGTTAGGTAAGTGGACAAAGTTAGCGTTCTGGTTTGCATTAATAAAACGCCAAAATGTTTCTCCTGATGTCCTAGTAATGTGACTTATGCGAATTCATTAGCATGCATGCAGGACATTTAATTTTCTTTAATCAAAGGTGGCAGTTATTGCAGCACAGAGAGAATCTTTGTCTTGTGCCAGAGTGAGAAAATTCTCTCATTTCCACACTGGTGTTTTTTCCATACTGGCACAGCAGGAATGCAAGTCTCCAGTATAACAGGATTGTGACTGGCCTGGTAAAATAATAAACAATGTGACTTTGCAGGTGTAAGAGTGTAGGCTCTCTGCAGCATGATGTCTCTGTACTGTAAAAGGTTGATATAATTTTCCTGCACTTTTCCAGAAGCACTTTCAACGCTGATCACTGTTTCTCTTTACGTTTTGATAAAGTTAATTGGTGATTTGCACTGCTGATTATTTGTATGAATCTAGTAATGAAGTGTTTTAGTGTAACTGGATGGCCTGTATTTATGTCTAAAGTGTTTGGTCACACAGAAATTGCACTTTAGAAGATACAGATCAAGGATGTAAGAAAGCTATGTGCGTTTATCGTCTTCAACACAATGCATTGAAGGCTCAAATGCCCACAACATTTCTTGTAGGTTCTTATTCCTTGGAAAGAAGGTATTAAAAAACACAAACATCCTTTGGTGTGGGAGGCAATGAAGGCACCATTTTTCTTTATAATAATAGTATTCTGCCTAAATTTGTCATTCCAGTGATGTGCTAACTCTTTTGTGCTAACCAATGTGTTTATTTGGAGCACGTGTTTGTTATTTTAGTGGATAGGAGAGCAGAGTCTGTTGTTATTAAATATTGATTATCTCTGGTGTTACATGATTAATATTTGCAAATAATGAAAACTTGTCAAATCTGTAACTGCTTCACAGCGAAATCTGTCTGGCTTGTAGGCAAAAGCTAATGTTTTGATTCATATTAACATTTTTTATTCATATTAATATTTTTTGATGTTAATATTAATCAAAAGCTAACAGTTTTGATTCATATTAACATGTACTGAATACTTGAGCAAACTTGTGCTTAGGTAAGGCAGAAGATGGGAGAACTTCAGGTACATGTTTGGACAGAAGCCATTTATTGAGGAGCTTAGCAGCTTCAGTGGGAATTGGGATTGTTTATTTCACAGGAGTCACTTAGCAGTTGATTCTGACTGTTCTTTGCAGGTAGGTAGTGTGTTTTCTGTCTCTTATCTTGATTTATTTTGATAAATACTAAAACGCAGAAATGTAGATACCTGCTACACAGAAAAGACATCTGTAGCATAACCTGGTATAAATCTCTCCACTGTGGAGGTGGACAAGTGCTAACAGAAAGATGGGGGTGCATCAGAAATACATTTCTTGTTAAAAATAAGATGCTGTTTACCCAACAGTAGATATAAAATAATCTTTGAAATTATCATCATTCATGTAGAGAAGGTTTGTCTAGGTAGGATTGGGAAGCAAAAGGTTGAAATAGTGCTGAATTTTTTTTCTAGAGTGAGGTAGCGCTTAGTGTGTGCACTTTGTGATGCCTACATGACATTACCAGAAAAATTCTGTGCAGTGCTCTAGTTCTTTAAGTGGAGGATGTTAGCCAGTTTTCAAGGATGAACATTCCTACTGTAATGTATGTCACAGCACAAACTCTGGGGGATCATTAACAAGAAAGACACTGGTAGCCTTATTCAGAGGCTCATCTGGGCTGATAAAGTCTAGTAGCTTTGACTACATCTTAAATTATTTGTGGACCAGCTATCATGAAACTTGCAATTGGTGAACTTCCCTAAACCAAGTGTTTGATTTGAACTTACAGGGAGTTCTTTGAACTTAAAGATAATGACAAAATGCTTTCATAAGCAACTTGTACTAACACAGAATAAATTATAAAGTTGAAATAGTTGAAATCAAAATGCTGTTTGCTGGTATGGTGGCCATTTTTTTCTATACCGAGGTACTTTCTTATTACTGCCTTTTGTAGGAAGTTGATGCAGAAAAATAACTTACAATGATGTGAAGAACTGCTTGGATTTGTTGTAATAAAATCAGACCAAATCCAAGTGACTTAAAAGATTTCCTATAAATGAGTGTAGAGAATTGCAAAACCAAGCAGATCATTTGTGTGATTGCTTGTTTCACTGTCTTTATTTTTTCCATCTGTTTTTTGCAGTTTCACTATAAATCATTTCAGTGCATTCTTCATTAAATGTAGAAGCAGTTTATGGCTTTGAAAATTACATTTTTACCCTAACTGTCTCTATTCCAAAAAAGAGGTTACACTATAGCTGTGGACTTGGTACAGTTAGGTTTGTGGTTGGATCTTAAAGGTCTTTTTCAACCTAAATGATTTGATGATTCTTTGCTGTGACACGTGCAGACAGGTTGCTGCTGAGGTAACGCACATCAATCGTTTTTCATGACGTTATGAACTCCATCAAATCTGCTTGCTTCTTTAGAGCTGATACTATGGTGTGTGGAAGGAAAACTTTTGAGCAAAGAAGTATCTCTTACATTGATCCACTGATCAGGTTAACTGGCCCTTTGGTAGGTTTCTTGTTCTTTCCCACTTTCTGATGGCTCTGTGAAAGTCAAAAGAGAATAACCTGTTTAGGAGGAAAATGTATTTCACCTGCAAAATATCAGCAGATGGGAAAACTACAGAGCATTCCCCTACTAAGTTCGTTCATTAGATTAACTTCATGTACTTTAAAATCAATAGGGAGAAGGAGTCATTCGGAGAAGAATACAGTTTTGGATTGCCACGTATGATATATCTTCAGTGAACTGGAAGATGATAGAGCGTCGCTCAGTTCATCAGTCTTCATACTGAAATAATAACTTTGTTTTTTCTCTGTGTTTTAGGTATCAGTTTTTCTTGCAGGTCAAGCAAGATATTTTACAGGGTCGTTTACCTTGTCCAGTCAACACTGCAGCACAGCTGGGAGCATATGTGATTCAGTGTGAGTTCTTTTGAACATCTTAGAGCTTACTCCTAATCATACAATATGACTAAGTATCCGCTCAAATCTTCACTGACAGTTCATGGATTCATTTTAAAATGGAACAAAACTAATAACTGTAAATAGATTATTATTCTGAACAGATAATACAGTAGTAATAGAGAACTTAATGTTAAAAAGTCAGTTTGAAGACTATCGAACACTTTTGTGCTGAGGAATATCTTATCCTGTACTGAATCCATGTGGAGCATGACAAAACCTTCATCAAGAGGCTTACAGTCTGTGGCAGTTACTGAAAAAATGAACCCAAAGTAGCACCTAGGTTAACGGACTTTCCAAAGGTCGTGTGCCCGACCATGCTTTCTTCTTTTCCAAAATGATATGAAGTATATCTGTGGGAATTCACTAATAATAATAGCTGAGAAGCTCTGCTTCTATGATGATACCACAAAATATCTTTACTGTGATATCTTTCCTGGTAGAGCTAGCAGCTGCAGAGATCTGGAGGAGATGGGGCCATGTATTTGCTTGAAGTGCTCTACCTGTGTCCTGCTCCAGCCGTGGGTCCTGCTTTTTTCATATTCTGCCTGTGTGTCATTCTTGGTCTCCAGGCAGATCGTGTCACTAGCAAATGAATTGTATTTCTCCTTTTGTGGTCAAAGGCTGCAGACTGTTATAGTGAGGAAAAGTCAGTACTCACGGCAAGTTTGCAGAACATACTAGTTTCCCTGCTGGGAATATGGGACTTGTTTATGTGGCAGTTATTGCTTCTTGTATTCCTGCTATAGGCAAGGACTGTATTGGATTTATAGAGGCTTTGTAAAGAAACTTCCCAAGATCACTACTGAGCAGGTCGTTGTCTTCTTCTAGGTGCGTTGTTAAATTCCAGGAGGATACATGAGTTACTAGATGATTTTGGTTTAGTGGATGTCATATATAAACTTTCCTGGAGCTTTCTTCAGAGAAGTCTAGAATATGCAGATTTTACTCAGGGTTATTAAAAAATTTGAATGCTTTTGCAGAGTCTCTCAAATGTAATGTAATTAAAATTGATCAGTAGAAGTGACTTCAGACCATGAAGCATATTTGTTTTATAATTCAATTACAACATGTTAACTAATACAGCTAATGTATGCAAATTCAAGGTTGTGTCAAAGAAAATTCTATTTACTATTCATTACATTCTTAGTGAATTTAATGTTCAGGAAATGTACACCAAACTGTGTTTGTCATAAAATTCCAGCTTGGCCTGAACAATTATATGCAGTCTTTCAGAAGTGGTAGATTCCCTTTCAAAAACTCTAGTCCATTGAATCTCCATTTCTCTTTTCAAGTGATTAAAGAAATTTTTTATTGGTTTTATGTGTGATAATATGAACAGTTCTATGTTGATTTTGGTTTTTTTTTAACAGACCGCATGGCAAATAGTCAGTTAGTTACCTGGAAACAGTTAGCATGGCAATAATAGGTGGATTATACAACGTATTATTGTTTAACATGAATTGCTGAAAATGGGTGACCTTCCCTTTCCTCTTGCATTCTTTAGCTGAGCTGGGGGACTATGACCCATATAAGCACACTACAGGTTACGTCTCAGAGTATCGCTTTGTTCCAGACCAGAAGGAAGAGCTGGAAGATGCCATAGAGCGGATACACAAAACTTTGATGTAAGAGTTCAGTACTGTTGAGAACGTGGCAGGTAACATGACATTCAGAGGTCTTTGGTAGGTAGGTAGGGAAGGGAGCAGTTTGTGGTGCTGGAGGTCTCTAGGTCTGTGGAAAGTACACAGGACACCCAGTTATGTCCTGCACACATAGAAGAAGTATAAGTAATTTGGGTTGTTTTTTTAGAAAATAAATGGGACAGTAACTGCAAACATGATGTGTCAGACCTAGGTACAGGTGTTTCAGAAACAGCAGTTTTGATAGGTCTATTGTTTCCTCTTAATTTTGTAGTTAAAAATAATTAAATAAAAATTGGTGAGTTGTTGCATGTCTCAAGACAGATTTCCTGCATAGTTTGGTAAAAAATTTGTTGTTATTCCCATGCTTTTGTAACTGTGAAATGGGGAGAAAATCATCTCTATTCTTGCTATTTGCATTTGAAGTCCTTATATCTAGACAAAAAAATTAAAGCACTGGGAACACAGAATTTCTGGTGAGCCTCAAAATAACCGAACAATTAACTACATCAGTTTACATGCATTGAAGCTGTACTGATATTTTACATCTATGAGAAGGAGCCAAGAAAGTAGGAATAAACTAGAATTACAGTACTTGTCAGGGGCAACTATTGAAGAGATTTGATGAGGGGAATATTAGGCACACTGCAGACAGGGAAAACAAGAACTGCAGAAATCTGAAACGTGTTTGTCAACAGACCTGAAAGACTCATGCAATCCCAACTTAACCTCCATGAAAGTTTGGGGAAAAATTTTGTAATAGAGACTACAGAACTTTGATTCTCCCTCTTCCAGCTGTTAGAATAATAAATTTGGACACAGAATTTGTGAGTTGTACTGATGTTAAGCTACACATAAAGCCAAAATAAACATATCCTCACTGATCTTCAAGTTTATGTGTCTGGTAGGTGTGAAGAAGTTTGTCCAAACAAATTCAAGTTAGGTGCAATTGTTATATATTTGTTATTTATCCAACTTAAAATTGAGAGCAGTAAGAAACATTCTGTGAGTATGTTCATCATACTGACAAAATGGTGTAGAGATAATCAGAGCTGTCCGTCTTGTAGGTGGATTTAGATTTCTTGATTCTCTTGCAATAATTAAGCCACAGTATGGGTAAAGGTAAGTAATTTATTGTCTGTAGTTTTGCACGTTAGTATTATTTCTACCTTGTTAAATGAAACTCAGAGATACAGCTGTTCTCTGAGAAGTTCTGTAATCAGAGTCTGTGTCAGTTGCCACATTGACATGAACCTTCAGGGAAAACAGCCTGTTATTCAACAGTTATTTCTGCATGGTTGCCTGATAGCTTTATAGTAATCAGTGCATTATGGAGAACCTTACCATGTGTCCTTTCGTGAATTAAAAAATTACTGTTTTTTCTGTTCCAGAGTCTGGGAACTGAGTCACAGTGAGTTTGTTTGATTCAGCATCAGAAAGGTTGTATTTGAGAAATTAAACTTGAGATTAATTGCCAGGCCACTAATACTAAGCAACTCTCGTACTCTCAGATTTCTGTAATCATTAGTGTACTAAACCCATATGCCTCAGAAAGTTTGTAACATTAAAGGTGAAATTGAGAAACTGGAAGAAGTGGTTGTAAAGAAAAGTGATAACTGTCTTAACACTGTCTAATGCTTATTGATCTGGAGGTTTGCTATTCTTTTGCTACTTGACTGCATTAAAGTGTCTAGCAGCATCAGATAGGCGAGTGCAGCTAATGGATACTCATTGCTAGTTCAGCCTAATTGTGATCATGAGCACTGCCAGCACTGACTTCTGCACAGATGGCAGTGGTCTTTTTAGTTAGGAAGGTAGAAGCTAGAATGGTTGAGAGCGTAACCCAAATTATCTCAGCTACCAGAGATATTTTAGGGAAAGATTTAGTTTATGGTTTGGAATAACTTTTTTTGTTACAGAATCATAGAATTATCAAGGTTGGAAAAGACCTCCAATTTCACCAAATCCAACCATCACCCCAGTGCCACCATGCTCACTAAGCTGTGTTTCTTAGTACCACAACTGTGTTTTTTTAACATCTCCAGGGCTGGTGACTCCACCACCTCCCTGGGCAGCCTGTTGCAATACTTGACCCATTCTGGAACCCAGCATGAAAGAATGGGATTTTCTGAAGAAGAGCTGTGGACCTGCATGGACCTTGCTTCTGTTAGTTACGTTCATGTTAACTGGTTTTCACTGCAGGTTAAAGATAGCTGTTCAGGATTAAGTTTTTTAAGCATATTTCTGAATCAGCTAAGATGGGATAGGTCAGGGGGATATGCTGACAGCATTGAGCCTCTGCAGCCTTGCCTGCTGTGATTTGTCCCATCTATGAACCGATGTGATAATCTCAAGGTCAGGTAGCAGTGTGAGAGGAGCAAGCAGTGGCTTCATGACTTGCACTTATGGTGCTGAAGGAGGAAGATGATTTCTGAGTGCAAATAGAGAGCTCATATTTGTGCCGTGACATTGCCAATTCCATACTTAGAGAGTCAGCTGTTTTTATGTTTTGAATCAGTTCATAGAACCATATAATGGAAGGGATCTCTGGAGATCATGTAGTCCAACCCTGCAGCCAGAGCAGTTTCTTCTAGAGAAGATCAAACAAGAACACATCCGAGCAGATTTTGAATGTTTCTGGAGTCAGAGACTCCACAGCCTCCCTGTGCAACCTGTTCTAGTGCTCTGTTACCCTCACCATAAAAAAGTTTCTCTGTATGTTCAAAGTGAATCTCCTGTGTTCCAATTTATGTCCATTGCCCCATGTTCTATCTCTGAGCATCACCAAGAATAGGTTGGTCTCATCATCCCTACACTTCCCCTTTAGGTACTTAGAAGCATTTATCAGATCTCCCCTCAGTCTAGCCACCTTCCCTAGGCTAAACAGACCCAGTTCTCTCAGCCTCTTCTCATAATTAATGTGCACCAGCCCACTGATCATCTTAGTGGCTCTGTGCTGGACTCTTCCAGTCTCTTTTGAACTAGGTAGCTCAGAACTGCCAAGGCAGAGCAGAAGGGGTGAAGAACCTCTCTCAACCTGTGGCCCCATTTTTGTTAATGTACCCCAAGAGACCATTTGCCTTCTTGGCCACAAGGGCACATGGCTGGCTCACAGTCAGCCTGTGGTCCATCAGCACCACCATGTCCTTTTCTCCAGAGCTGCTCTCTATCAGGTAAATCCCCAACACTGTATTCTTGCTCACATGCAGCACTCTACACTTGCACTTGTTGAACCTCAAGTTTCTCTCCACCTAACTCTCCAGACTTATCCAGGTCATGCTGGATGGTAGCACAACCCTCCAGTATGTCAGCCACTTCTCTCAGATTTGTGTCATCAGCAAACTTTCTGATGGTACAGTTTGTCCCCTAGTCCAGATTGTTGATGAATATATTGAAGAACACTGGACCAAACGCTCACACTTGAGGAACACCGCTAGATACAGGCTTCCAATTGACTCTGCCCCACTGACCACAGCTCTCTAAATTCTGTACTTCAATGAATTCCTAATCCACCCCACTATCCAGTTATCCAATCCACACTTCTTAAGTTTGGCTATGAGGATGTAATGGAAGACTCTGTCAAAAGCCTTGCTGAAGGCAAGGTAGACCACTTTTACTGCCTTTCCATCTATCCACTAAGTTGCATCTTCCTAAAAGGTTATCAGATAAGTCGAACAGGACATCCCCTATGTTGACTACTCCTGATAACTCTCCTGACCTTTTAACCCTTTTAAAGTCCAGAGTTATGATCTTTCTTGTTACTCTATGTCTACTGCACTTGCTTCTAAACTCTATTTTCTCATGATCACTACAGCCCAGGCTGCTTTCAACCTTAATGTCGTGTACCAGTCCTTCTTTGTCAGTATTAGGTCCAGTAGAACACTCCTTGTTGTTGGCTTCTCCACCATTTGAGTCAAAAAGTTATCAACAATACACTGGAGGAACATTCTGGAGTATACATGCCTGGCTGTGTAGCCTTCCAAGCAGATGATTCTGTTCCTGCTTTATTATTAATCATGCAGTTATTGGAGAAAAAAGTGTTTTTTCATATTCAAGCCTAAAAATAGAATATTTGAAGGCTGTCTGTGGCAGCAGGAAAAATGTTAGTCCCTCTAGTAGTTATACATGATATATATGGTAACGCGTATTTATAGTAGGATCTTAAAGAGAGTTCAGGAAAAGTTTTTGCCTGCTGTCCACTCTCACTTGGAAGAAGCAGAAATACCATGCTAGAAGAATAATGACAGCTTAAAGAAATCGTAGAATGGGTTGCATACCTTTCCAGCAAACTATTAGTATTACCTGGTTTAATGTGTTGACTGTAAGCGCAAACTCTTACACAGAATTTTGTTTTTAGGGGTCAAGTACCTGCTGAGGCAGAGATGAACTTCTTAGGCATGGCTAAGTCCCTGGAAATGTATGGAGTGGATCTCCATCCTGTTTATGTAAGTATTGATTATTTTAATCGTAGAATTGTAGAATCATTAAGGATTGGAAGAGACCTCGAAAGATCATCTAGTCCAATCCCCCTGCCATGGGCAGGGACATCCCACCCTAGATAAGGCTGGCTGGAGTAATCTTGGTAACAGGGGAAAAAATTTCTTGTAATAACATGGAGGAGACTATTTATGTAGTTTAGCTGCCACAAAATAGCTTGAAAGAAAACATTGTACTTCAGAAATGCGAAGAAAGACATGCTTACACACTGAGGGGATTCAGTCATGCATGTGTACAGAATCCCAACTGTTTTAACTTGAAACGCTGTGATTGTTTCATACCTGTAGAAGACAGCCAGTTATACTCCCAAGAAAACCCAATTTATAATAATAAGTAGTTATTATGTCAGGAGATGTGAGTGTTATAATTTTTACCTTCAACAGAGTAATTTGCACAGTATTCTTGTGTAAATAACAGCAAGTGTGTCCCAAAATGTTTTCGGTATAATGGTAAAAACTAGGGTGGAGTACTAGTAGTATGTCTGGATTTATAAATATTACTTGTGAAGGTTTTATTAAAGATCCAGAGCACGTTCCCAGCTTTTCCTCTTCTGTATGATTCACTACTGCAAGATCTCTGTATTGCCTCAGCAAACCCCTCCACTTCTGCAAAACAGCATATATGTTTGAATTGGATCCAACTCTGGAGAACATGTGCTCCTGGTAGAAACATCATTCTGTGTTTGAATAATTGTGCTTGGTGCAGGGTTGGTTTTTTAATAAAAGAAAACCAGAAATTCAAATGGTGAGTTGTAGTGTAGGTAATTCATCAAGTTAGATATCAGTACTTTGTACATTACTTGGAAGAAGACACAGGAACTTCAGTCTGACCTTGGTGCTGGGGAAGGTTATGGAACACAACATCTTGAGTACCATCACATGGCATATACAGGACAATCAGGCCCAGTGATCATAGCTTTGTTAAGGGCAGGTACTGCCTGACTAACCTGATCTCCTTCTACAACAAGGTGACTGATTAGTGAATGAGAGATGGTGTCTTCTTGGACTTTGACTCTATTTCCAACAGCATCTTCCTTCAGAGAGTCAAGGCACAAGGCTTTCTTCAGTAAGAGTGGTAGTGAATGGAGTTAAATCTGTCTGTCATTGAGTGGTATTTCTCTGTTCAGTTTTGCAGCTTTTTCTTTTTAGTATCTTTATTAAATGATCTGGCTGAGGAGATTGAGGGCACCCACAGTAAATCTGTAGGTGACACCAAACTGATAGGCATGTCAAACTACTGGAGGGTAGGGAGGCTGAGAGGAGACCTAAAAGGAGATTGTAATGAGGCTGATGCTGGTCTCTTCTCCCAAATTACTAATGATAAGACAAGGGGAAATGGCCTCGAGTTGCATCAGAGGAGGTTTGGATTGAATATGAGGAAGAAGTTCTTTAATGAGAGAGTGGTTGGGCACTGGAGCAGGCTGCTCAGGGATGTGGTGGCATCATCCTCCCTGGAGGTGTTTAAAAAATGACTAGATAGAGCACTTGAAGCGATGATCTAGGGGTTAGGGAGGTGTTGAGATGAGGGCTGGATTTGAAGATCCTGAAAGTCCTTTCCAGCCATGATAATTCTGTGATTCTACTATCTTGGAAGTATTTTTCAACCTTAGTGATTCTGTGATTGTATGTCTAGAGAAGGCAACTCAGTGAAGGAGTGGCTGAAGGAACTGTGGTTGTTGAAACTAGAGAAGAGGAGGCTGAGATACCTTAATGCTCTCTACAACTATCTGAAAGAAGGTTGGAGCAAGGAAAGGGACAGCATCTTCTTCATGGTGACAAGTGATAGGAAGTGGTTGTAATCTGTGCCAAGGGTGGTTTAGAGTGGATGTTAGGAAGAGTATTGTCACTGAAAGAGTTATTGAGCATTGAAAGAGGCTGCCTAGGGCAGTGACGGAATCACCATTCCTGGAGGTATGTAAGCAATTTGAGGACCTGGTGCTGAGGGACATGGTTTAGGGGTCATCTGGTAGTGCTGGTTTGAAGATTGGACTTGAGGATCTCGTAAGTCTCTTCCAACCAGAGAGATTCTGCGATTCTGTAATTCAAGACAGTACCAGAAGACTATGTGTTTCCTGCTGAAAATTGTGTAGCCTGTAATGTGAAGTATTTTTTCATGCATCCTGTGACTTGGTTGTATTCGTATACCGTGCTTTGTGCCCCTCCCACCTATTTTAAGCTACGAGAGTTACTGGAACAAGTTTCAACACTATCAAACCGAGCTGTGCAAAATAAGCAGAGCCTGGAAGGTTGGTTTTTTTTCTCATAACTTGCTTTTGCTGTGCCATGAGATTCTTTCCTGGATAATAATAGGTGAGTTCTAATATGCCCAAGTCTAACCGATAAGTATTATCATTTTTAATAGCAAGGGAGGACCTCATTTGAGACTGAATCTGCATACATGAGGGGGTGTAGTTCATTTCCTCCCTTGGTAATATTAAAAATAAAATTGCTTTTAGTAGTTAGTTCACTGAGGAGCAAAGGCATGCTTGAGGTGCACTTCAGTTTTTTCACATTGGTAGTCATGTAGAAGGAAACTTTCTACAGTCAGTCAGTCTCACAGTTGTTTTTGTTTTGTTTGTGCTCTCTTGGGCTAGACGCCCTTCTGCCTTGAGTAGGCAGATGAACAGTCTTTTGCAACTACTTTCTTTGAACCTCATGCACTAATGTTTGCACCCTTTGAAGTGTAGAACACGTCTGAAAGAGGCCGTCTGCTGCTTGGCACCAGGGTTTTAATAATCTTCTTTCCTCAAATGGTTTGCGATTTGGATACTGACCTCAGGAATAGTTTCCATTGCAGAAGATGTGTGTTGGAGTTCCTTGGACATTGCTACCCCTTCTGAAATAAAAAAATCCTCTGAATCTCTCAAAGAAGCAACTTTACCTGATAGCAGTATGAGGGTGATGCTATTTTAGAAGGCAACTGGAAAGTTGTGTTGTCGTAGAATAGGTCAGAAAATCACTCTTTGGCTTCAGATGAAAGTTAGGATGTCTTGCATTCCTATTTGAATAAAGAGTTTACTTCCTTTAATAATAAAAACCAATTCCTTTACGCAAAAGCTTCTCACTGTGGGATGTGAAATCCCCTGTCCATTCCTTCACAACCATTCTATCTTGCTTCTTTGCCTCTATGATAACAAGTTCTGTTGTATACCCATTAGCAAAGACAGTATGTTCAGATCAATCGTCAGGCTGACTTCCTCACTAGACATCACTGCTACAGTCATACAACTTGCAACTGTATGAATTACATATATTTTTATTTTCTAGGGTGAAAACAAATCCGAATATTTTTTAGGATTAACACCTATAGGAGTAGTTGTCTACAAGAATAAAAAACAAGTAGGAAAATATTTCTGGTATGTATAATTTAAATGTAGAACCTGTGCTAAAACAGTAGCAATGTATGATGTAAATTATGGTCTGTGTTATCTGTTCAAAGTTTAATTGTAACAACTAAAAGAAGTACACTTGTGATTTCTGATTTTTGTCGAGATTACACAGATTTTTAGTTCTTCAGTAATCCAAGTATTGAAAAAACATTTCACCTTTACCATACTCGTTTAATTGCTGCTGATTTTCTAATGATATCTAGTGCTACTGATATCTAGTCTACCTCTGAATGACTTTCTCTGTGTAAATATACACAACTTTTATTTTGTGTGAAATTAAAGGCTTACAAAATTCTGTCTGTCCTTTTTTCTCATATTACAGGCCTAGGATTACAAAAGTTCACTTCAAGGAAACACAGTTTGAACTTAGAGTCCTTGGAAAAGATGTAAGTTTTTATATAAGCCTGAAAGCAAACTGGGAAAGTAATCTCAGGTCTAATGAAGGGTGTTCATCAAGATTTAACTTGTTCTATTGAAATTTACTGCAAGAAACTATTGAAGTGAACTTCAATGATAGTTTCTGCAAGAAAATTACTTGTTGTGTGTTCCTGAAGGTACTTGTATTTTATGCAAAAAAAGGAAAAAGATTTTTTCTACCTACTTTCTGCAGGCAAGGGAGAGAACTTTAGTAGAACGTTACTGAAATAGGAATTTTATAGCATACTTTTTTTGTTTTATATTGTGCTCTGTAAATTATATTAGACTACTTACACAATGTCTTGTTTGTGATGTTGCATAACACTGCTAAACTAGGCTAAATCTACAAGTACAGCTTACGTTAACCAAAACTCATAAAGCTGTTATGCACAAATAATTTTGTAATTTGGACACAGAAGCAGCAATATAATATAGCTTGAAACCCTTTCATCAAGAGTTTATCTTCATTGCACTCTTAGACCATTTGAGAAAAAATAATACTGGTTCTAGTGGAGCAAGGATAGCAGATTGATAGCAAGAGAAGAGGTTTTAAGATAGAATAGTAGAGTTCATAGACTTATCATCTATTAAACATAAGGAGGAGAACATAGGGAGAAGGAGGAGAGTGTTGATATAGGAAAAGTTATTAAGTGTAATACAAAAAAATTAGTTGCAATCAGTCTGTGATTTTTTTATGTCTGGTTGAACTGTAAATTTAGTTTGCTGAGTTATTTTTTTGAAAATGCTTTGTAGGTGTCTTTGGAATATCAGGAGTGAAAGTTTATAGTTTTGAAGAAATATTAACTTGCTGGGAGTATTCCTTTTTACTGATTCTCTACATGTGTTCATTCATCTACGAAGTAGTTTGTAGTCTTGTCTTTGATTTTTCCATTAGGTCATTTGGTATATTTGGTGCATCTCGTGAAATGCAAAAGCACCTCTGCCCTGACTGGTTGTCCTGCATCTGTCTTGGGCAGTATTTCTTGTGTCTCTGAAGGTAGAGGCTTTTGTTATGCCCAAGTGGTTTGCTTCTGTTTGCTGTGGTAATCTGTTGGAATTTCACTTCTGATGATGTGTTTGTTGAAATCAGAGTTGTTTGAAGACCAGGAAAACTTCTCAATGTTTCATGTCAAAGGTGAATGCCTATTCTTGTGTAGACAAGTCTGAGTTTGACTTGGAGTGAATTATATTAAAGCTATGCTATGGTTTGTTTGATGCCACTATATATAGGTTTTGTTTGAACCATGTGGAACTGCAAAGGTTTAATATGCTGAACAGAAATCCTGGATGCTTTCTAAATGCACTTGTGTTAAGACCATGAATGTTGATAAATGGTCAACACTTACTTTTGTGATCATAAGGCAAACTCTTCTACTCTTAGTAATTTCAAGTCTTGACAAGTACTTTTAGAAAACTGTTCAAGAGAACAGGAAGTACAAGGGTATGTATGTAACAGCATTAAAATCCCATTCATAACTAATACTCATTTGAGGTGTTTCTGCAGGGTTTTCTTCATATCCTAACAAGACCAGTAGAGGCCCAAATGGCCCATAAAAATCTTCCACGTGTTTTTTTTTAAACATTCTGTTTGTGTTACTTTGAACAAAATTGTGTATTAGAATAAGTAAGCAGTAGCATTAGTCAGTGGAATAAAGTGGATTATGCATTCTGCACCCAGAGGAAGAAAAACTCATCAGTGTATTTACACGACTGCATGTTCTAATACTAATTGAAAAATTGATTCACGAATGTATTGGTTTCTTCTCTGGTTGTGTGAATAAATACTGTCACATTGTCCTTCCAGGTGGAACATGAATTGACAGTGTATGGTAGAAGAGTAAACATGCCATTTTTGCTTCATCCTGTCTCCAGTGATATCACACTTCATGTCCCAGCGAATTCAAACTTTACTTCTTTCAACTATGATATACCAAGTCTGGCACGTGTTATGTGTTTTGAGTTAGCTGGTGAGAAAGCCAGAAAAGATTCAACAGAGAAGATGTATTGGAGACTTTCCTGTGTCTTATATGGAGCTTTATGGTATATATCAATAGACTTAACACCAGATTATTTCTGGGTATATTGAGTGCTTTAAGTGAACCACATTTCCCATGTTGTAGTGAAAATTATGTGCAGGCTGAATTTTAGTTAATATTTCCACACACCAGTTACCTTTATTTACACTGGTGGACACCTTTCACAGTTACATTTGTTTATCCAAAGGAAGCTGTTGGTACTTTTAGTACCAATGAAGTGTTGTTCTGCTTCATGGAGTTATTTGTGGTGACTTATTTGTCTTACATTTTTTCAAACCTACCAAAAGAATTTGAACAAGTACTTCCCACTAGAAGAGTGGAAGTGAACCACCCTGATCTCTGTGGACAGATGGCATACATGGTAGTCTAGATGTACATGTCCCTTTCCATGAGCTACCTAAAAATTACACTGAGGATTGCCAGTGTCATCCATATTTATGGCTGTTGAGTTACAGAATCACAGAACATTAGAGAGTGGAAGGGACCTCGAAAGATGATCTAGTCCAATACCCCTGCCACAGCAGGATCACCTAGATCAAATTGCACAGGAACATACCCGGGTGGGTTGCTGCGATTGAGACAGGACACAGCTTGATGCAAGCAGGATGTCAGTTTATTACAAGAGCTCCTTATATATGATTTGATACATGCTTTAAAATAACAGTGATTGGCTTACAGTTCTCTAAACACTACTTGTCTCTTACTGATTGTCTGCTACTGTCACTAAGCATGCTACACAATTAAGCACCTATAACCTACAACGGTTCGAGAGCATTATCTGCTTTCTGTTCCTGCCGCCCATGACCTACGACCGCAGTTCCATATATTTTGTCTATGTGGTTAGCGTAAGAGTTCACTCTGGGTTCAACAAGACACAGCTTGATCTCGTACAGGACGCAGCTTGATCCATGGCTTTTGGCCCAGACGTTCCAGCATGTTCCTGATCATTAGTTCAGCAGTACTGTCTGCTCACTCAATTTTGTACAGACCGTCAGTGAGTTTTAAACATCTCCAAAGAAAAAGTCCACAGCCTCCCTGGGCAGCCTGTTCCAGTGGTCCATCAGCATCACTGTGAAGAAATTCCTTCTTGGTGTTTGTTGTTTACATTTTTCACTTTTCATAGGCTTGGTGATTTTACTGAGTAGAAGACCTTTATGCATACTGTCTTATCGTAGAGGAAGGTGCTTCTCTTTTCCTAGTTTGCAGTGTAGCGTCTTATACTTCTTCATGGCTCTTCTGCAAGAATATACCTGTGTTCTCATAGAAGACAGTATATACATATAGAAGAGTACATTTAACTCTTAACATTTCTTTCTGTGTACCTGTTATTATAGTGTACAAGCATGACCATTGGTATTTTGTTTTGTCTTCCACTACTTTTGCTTGAACTGTTGCCCTTTTATAAACAAAATACTGCCTTTAATATACCACCATCCATGACTTACCCTGACACATGAGACTAGTGGCTAGGACCTGCTGAGAAAAACTCTTTCAATGGGATTAGTTATTGAATTAGTCATTTCTTTGTTCCCTAAGTGTTCCATGCTGTGAAATCTGATCTAGAAGCATGTCAGTCTTTCTGTGAAACCTCTTAAGTATCAGCATAAAATTAGGAACCATTGCCCTGTTGGGACTGCATCGAAAGATCTTCTGTAGCTGACAAATAATTGCAGTGAATTTTTGAAGATGAGAAAGATTTATTTTCATGCAATTTCCTTTAAGGAAGCCGAGAGATCCATCCGAGGCCTGTGCTACATTTCCTGGTAGCATAAATGTTTGTTGAGCAACCCTGCTGGAAATGATCCAGCAATACGTGTGGCTCCCAAAGGCTCCCCTGCCACTGATGCAGGAAAACCAAATCAAGAAAACTGTGCCTAATGACAACCCTATGCGAGGAGCATGGCTTGCTTACTAGATTTCTCCACGAACTAAGAACATGAAGAAAATACAGAAAAATGTGCTTTGATAAAGCAAAAAAAAAAACCCAAACATGCTGGGAACGTACATGTAAAAATAAGCAAGGCTAAGAGATGTGGAGCTTTTTTGCCTGCAGGTACCAAGTACTTACTCCTGTGCTGTTTTCCACGATCTTGTAGTGCTTTCTGTGGCAGTATCTTTTCCTTTGGTTTCACTATGTCTGACTGAATTGCAAGTGAATGATTTTATTCCTTTGTAGAGTTAATGCAAAGCTTGTGTACTTGTTACTTTCTGTATTTCTTCTTCACCAAAACGGAAAGTGCTGAATTTGCAAAACACTTCATTATTTTCTCTTGAAAGTGAAGGATTTTTGGAAGTCAAAAATTCTTATTCCAAAGTATTTCAAAATCTGTATTCTTTGAATTCAGAACAAACCCCTAAACTGTGCAGTTAAAAATGGTTTACACATTTTCAAGACATTTCTTCTTCTGCTGTTTTGCTTAGTCAGACAAATAGGCCCTACTATTTAAATTCTTACAGTGAAGTCGATAGACTACTTTTATGAGCAGTACTAGCCACTGTTGCATGCTGAAGGAACTTCAGGGTGATTCCAAAGCACATAATGCTCCTCATTCTGGTGGCTGAAATTCATCTAAATACAAGATCATTGTATTATTTTAAATATGCTTAGAAAGCCCTTGAAATATGCTTTGTAAAAAACCCCTCTGGATTTTATGTGTTAGAAATCTGAGAAGTGACTACATTAATAAGATGGTTCAGCTATACCCCTTCTTGCCCTGTCACACATATTCCATCCTGCGTTTCAACTCTGGGCTAGAAATTTTAATGTTATTTACTGCTCTCATATTTTCTTGGCATGATGGAACACAGTCTGAGGAGATTTTCACTCTAATATCCAGTTTAGCTTAGATTTCCATTCCTGACAGAAGCAACACTTTGATCTTTATTGTGTTTTAAGAATTGCACGTTACTTCCCTATAATTTTCATTTGCACCCACTTAGTCAGCGTAGTAGTGGAGGCTGAAGGTGAGCAAGGTGTTAATCTTATCGACTTGTTTTTTGATTGTTTTGGTTTTTAGGGGTTTTCTTGGTCTTTATTAACCAATTTCTCAGACACCTTAAAAGTATTGCAAGACTGACTAAAGACTTTGTAGTAAAATCTTCAGTAATGAACAACATTCCTGCGTAACTATTCATTGCCACTAAGACCTTACTGCCAACTTTTTTTGTGATTTCTTTAGACTTTTTTGAAATTGGTACAATATCAGACTGGGATATGTTTGTTTCACTCTTGACATGCCTTATGCAAACTGACACAGCATTATTAATTGTAATTTCTGACTTGTGTGATGTTCTTGTATATGTCAATCTTGTATAAAATGACTTCTTGTAACCAGTAACAAAACATCTTCTGTAACATAAGCTATGATTGGTAAGCATTAACTAAATAGATAAAGACAAAGTACTTCCTACAAGAGGTAAGTATTGGTAGTATCCATGTGTGTGCATACCCTGGCAAATAATAATTTTTGGATACAGTATCTTCAGAGCTAGTGTTAGTTTTCCTGTTACCTATACAAGCAGTGTGTTCTGTAACGGGGCAAGATGCCTGATTATGCTATATTAATACTCCTGTAAGTAATAGTGGTCTGTGTGATGCCACTGATCCTGTTGTGGGTTTGGGTTAGAGTTTTTCTTCTTAATTTTCTGAGCATGGATTGATGGGAACCAATATATGTCTTGGTATAAACCATAGCACCTAAAGCCTGCTCTGAATCATAGGTTTTCGAAATGCATTTGATCTGTGGGTGAGTGCAGTGCTCCATGGAATGAGCATAAGTCTATTAACAGTGGCTTTCTTATTTTGAAGTAATATGTGAACATTACAGACAAAGGGTTTTCTGGCCCCCAGAGGGAAGAACTGTCATTTTAAGTGTTTGTCTTCTTTTCCATGTAGACTTGAGCTTGACCTGCCTGTGCACTGAACTAGTTGGGCACAGAGCAGTTCTGAGCTCGAAAGCTGTGTAATCACATATAATCACACTGGCATGGCAGAGCAAGCTGAGAGCTGTTTGTAAAGAGCAGCGTGGACAGTTCTAAACTTGTATGACAGCTCCAGTAGTTCCAGAGACAATTAGTGGTTGGGTAGAGCAATGACTCCTCTGACTTTTCTCCTTTGAAGGCATTAGTACATTACTTTCAATTATAGAATGACAGAAGGCTTATGTTGGAAGAGACTACTGAGATCATCTAGTTCCAACTCTCCTGCCTTGGGCAGGACAACACCTGCTACAATGGGTTGCCCAGAGCCCCATCCAGCCTGGCCTTGAACACTTACAGGGAGGGGGCATCTGCAACATCCCTAGGCAACCTGTTCCACCCTCATAGTGAGGAATTTCTTTCTAAGGTGTAATCTAAATCTACCCTCTTGCAGCTTGAAATCTTTCCTCTTGTCCTTTGCTAGATGACCTCATAAGAGTCCCTCCCAGCTGTCCCTTAGGCCTCCTTCAGGTACTGGAAAGCTGCTATGTGGTACCCTCAGGACCTTCTCCAGACTGAACAGCCCCAATTCCCATAGCCTGTCCTCACAGAAATAGTGCTCCATCCTTCTGATCATCATTGTGGCCCTCCTCTGGACCCACTCAAATAGTTCAGTCTTCTTGTTGTGTTAGAGACTCAAGAATTGTACCTGGTACTCCAGGTGGGGTCTCACAAGAGCTGAGCGGAGGCTGAGAACCACCTCCTTCAGCTGGCTGGCCACACGCCTTTTGACACAGCCTGGGATGTAGCTGGCCTTTGGGGCTTCACTTACACATTACTGGCTCATGTTAAACTTCTCATTAACACCACCCTCAGATCCTTTTCCTCAGAGCTGCTCTCAATCCATTCACTGCCTAGAATGTATTTGTGCTTGGCATTACCGTGACCCACACATACAGAACCACGCATTTGGACTTCTTGAAGTGCATGTGGTGTTGCAGGATAGGTTACAATTTGCAGCAATGAAACTTGGCACCAAAGTGATGATGAAACAAAATCCTTTTTTTTTTTTTTTCAAGTGCTACTATTGTATCTCCTCCTCTCGTCTTCTTTTATATATTTTGTTATCAGTACAAGATACGCGTGGCTTAACACTATTGGTTACAATAACATTACCTAATTCTTAGTCCTAAAACTTATTGGTTACAGGCTGTCTATGAAAAGGTAAAAAAATGAAAAAGTCCAAGAGAAAGAAAAACCAGAGCAAGTGTCAAAACAGCGCATTCCCGAGTCTACAGCTTTGCTTTGTTGTCTTTGTCCAACCGCAGAGTCTGCGAGCCTGCTGTTAAGAAGATCAGAAAGCTGTACAGGCTGTTCTTCCACAATGTGTTCTGCATGTTTCCAGTTGTCAAGCTTGTTAAAGTCTCTCTGTTGGCACCTTTCCCTCTAGCATGTCAACCACAGCACAAAGCTTGGTGTCATCGAGATTGTTGCCAAAGGTGCATTCATTGCCGCTGTCTGTGTCACTGGCAGAGATACTAAATGACACTGGACCCAAAACGTGTCCCTGGGCATCACCATTTATAACTGATCTCCACTTAGACATTGAGCTGTTGATCCCAAGTCTTTGAATGCTACTGTCCAAACAGTTCTTTATCCACCAAGTAATCCATCTGTCAAAACCACATTTCTCTAATGTAGAGACGGGGATGTCATGGGACTGTGACATTTGCACAAGTCCAGATACATGACATCACCTGTTGTACCCTTATCTATCACTGCTTTAACCTTGTTGTAGAAGGCCACCAGGTATGTCAAGCATGATCTTCCTTTAGTCCAGCTCATCAACCAATCTGCTGTATTGGTTGTCACTACTCACGTCTTTGTTTTTTGTGTGCCTTAATGTAGTTTCCAGTAGGATCCACTCCATAGTCTTGCCAGGCACAGAGGTGAGGCTGACTGGCCTGTAGATCCCTAGGCCAACTTTTTATCCCTTTTTAAAAATGGGGTCTGTGTATCCCCTTTTCCATTTGGCAGGAACTACACCGATCTACCATAATTGCTCAAAAGTGATGGATAATGGCCTAGCAACTTCATCAACTGATTCACTCAGGACTTGTGAATGTACCTCATTAGGTTCCATGGACATGTGAATCTTACAGTTCCTTAAAAAGTCACTATGAGAGGCAAAGTGGTTGTTCCTTCTCCCAGTCCCAGCCTTTGTCTTCTGTGACTTGGATGGTGTGATCTGAGTGTTTTCTGTTGAAGACTATGCTCTTCCAAGGCTATCTGTCCTTGCTTCCACCCTCTGTAGGTTTCCTTCTTTTGTCTTAAATTTGTCCCAGAGTGCTTCGCTCATCCACAAAGGCTTCCTGGTGTTTTTGCTTGACTTTCTTTTAATTAGGGATGCAGTGCTCTTGATCTTGAAGGAGGTGGTCTTTGAATGTTAACCAGGTTGATAGAACTTCTAGTCCCTCCAGGACTCTGTCCCACTGCACTCTATGAAGAAAGTCCCTGAAGAGGCCAAGTCCATGGTAGTAAACTTGCTGGGTGCCCTCCTGGCTGTCCTAAGGATGTAGAACTCCACCATCTCACAATCACTACATCCAAGGCTGGCCTTGAGTTTCACATTCCACATGAGACTCTCCTTATTGGTGAGGGCAAGGTCCAGCATAGCACCTCTCCTTGTTGGCTGGTCTGCACTCAGGAAGAAATGGAAATGCACTCCAGTAATCTTCTAAATTACTTACACTCTGCTGTAGTGTTCTTCCAACAGATGTTGGAGAGGTTAAGTTCCCCATGAGGACCAGGGCTTGTGAACATGAAGCCATTTCTATTGTTCTATAAAGGGTTTCACCTACTTGGTCTTCCTGGTTGGAGGCCTGTAGTAGATACCACCATAATGTCAGCTGCCCTCCCTTTAACCCTACCGATAAGTTCTCAGTTGTTTCCTCCTCCATCTCCTGGTGGAGTCACATGCAGTCTGGCTGATCATTAACACAGAGGGCAATATCCTCTCCTCATCTCCCCTCCTTGTCTGTCCTAAAGAGGTTGTACCCTTTCATTCTAATACTCTAGTCATAGGAGCCATACCATCCTTTCTCTGTGATGTCATAGCCCTGCAAGCATTCACACATCTTTTAACTCTTCTTGTTTATTGCCCGTGCTGCCTGCATTGGCGTAAAGGCATTTGAGCTGGGCCTCTGAAGAAGCGTCTGGAATTCCCTTCTTATGTTTCTCCTGCGCTGCCCTGTCTGTTTCTGTGACTTCAGAAATACTTTGCTCCTCTCCATTAGTCTCCTTGACAGAGGTCTCAAAGCTGCTTAATTTTTCATTGTGCACACCGGTGCTAATGCAACTGTGCTGGGCCTCCAGCCTTGCTCCCAGCTATGGCACGCAGCCTTCGTGCCCATCTTTAGTGAGCCCAGCCCTTCCCACTTCAAGCCCTCTTGAGAGTTTAAAGCCCTCTCAATGAGCCCTGTCAACTTACAAGTAAGAATTCTTTTCCCTCTTTGAGTCTTTTGGTTAAGTGGACAGCGGTGGCATGCTGTACCAATTTCCACCTGTTGAGAAGGGATCTCAAAGACCCTGCTAGATCAGTCTTCTGGTTAAATTGAGAGGCAGCATAAAACAGACACACTTGGCTTCCCATCCGTTTGTAAGCTTGTAGCATAATCAAGTAAAATGCATCCCCTGTGCTAGTCTGTCTTTCCTCCCATGGGTAAAAATGCTAGTAAGGCTGTGGAAACGTGAGTTTTAGCATGTTTTGGAGACTACAGGAGAAATTTATAAAGCATTTAAAATGAGAGGAAAGTATTATGTTTGTCCTCATAGGTTTTTATTGTCTCGTCTTTTTCAGCATCAGAAGAAGGTAGTCAGACAGCTCAACAATCAGATACTGATGCAAGGGTTGTGCCCATCTTTTTGCTACCTCTGCCCTTCCATCTTGCCCCCTCCTTTACTGTTGCAAGTCACATATGTGATCAGACGTCACTATCACATCCCTGTCACGGTGAGGGGTGTCTTTCTGCCACTTCCAACAGTAAGGGGGAACTTGTTCTCAGGGTCTTAGACAAAGGAATGGCTGGTAAGTTCTCCCCTGTTACCCTGCTCAAAAATTATCTTCTCTTTGCTTGCAGTCATTTGAGCTGTCTATCTTGCTGTTAATCAAAGTCTGACAGTCACTGTACAAAAGTAAGAGGTTTTTCCTGGAGTATTGGTCCTTTTGGTTGGTGTTTGCATTCTTAAACACACCAGCTGGCTCTCAGCTACAATTTACCAGGCAATGAAGCAACTTTGGGGAAAAGAAGAGATTTATTGAACTCACACCAAACAGAAAGGAAGGAAAAAACCCCAAACAGGTAAACAGACAATCAGAAGCTGCATCACAGTGCCATTGCGCACTGAGAAGATGAGAGAGAAGTATGCAGCAGTCTTTGGCATAAGATGGAAGCCCCTAGAAGGGGGTCATACACTGCAGACAAATGGATGACCGGGACCATCCTGGGGCAGAGACTCCCTCCTGGGTTCTGCTAGCCTTGGTGGCTCCAAACCATCCATACTCCCTCTCAAGATTAGACATCCTCATGGGCAACATGTGGTATGGCCTGCAGATGGGTCAGCAGACAGGCTAAGATGGGCAAGCATATCTTCAGATGACAGCAGGCACTCAGATGCACCAGTGTACACTTCACCACCAGTCTCTTGGCAATTTTGCCAAAGGTTTAAGAATCACAAATCCCTTAAGCCTTTTTATCATACACAGCAGAATCACGAGGCCCTTCAGCTTCTTTGGCGTACACAGTCCAGCCAAGCAATGAAGGAAAACATCAAACACTTCTCAGACTTCTTTATCCCGCACACTTAACCATTTCCCAGTTTCTCAGTCTCAGCTGTGACATACCTTCCCTGACCTGCAGATAGAACAAAACCAAGATGGCATCGGCCACATGGCTGAGATGACTTCAGTGGCCGGAGCTGCAGCAGCAGCCCCTTCCATGGGTCTTAGGGGCTGTCTTCCCCATGGCTACATGCAGCACAGGAGGTTAGGAGGCCATTGCTCACCACTGCTGACATCTCCAGGCTCCAATCTGTTCACCAATAGGTTTGCAGACACTCGTCTGCTCCTGATGTCCCTCTGGCTCAGCATCATGAACCTGCATCCACCACCACAGCAGCACAGGCTGCCAACACGACTGGGCCAGGAAAAAAAATGTTCCTGCTGGAAATTTCCCTTGGCTAAAAAAAGGGGAGGTCCGAGTCACAAGACTGGGCTCACCCTACCCTCAGCTGCAGCTGCCCCTCACAACTGGAGGCTGGAACTGCCTCACTTGGAGGTGGGAGGATGGAAATAGAGACCAGCATTTTACCCCCTCTCAAACTCTTTCCAAGCACAGTACTAGAAACTCATGGTTTAAACTCAGGTAAGAACTGCTTGATTTTTAGACATGAATTTATAAATAGTGAGGGTAATCACAGTACTGTTGCAATCCTTAAATGGTTTTAATAGTCTCCTGTGACTGGAAGAAGGGGCACGTTAGACCGACTTTTAACCAAGGTAAAAAGGAGGATCCTGGGAACTACTTACTGGTAGCCTCACCTCTGTGCCTGTGGCAATGACGGAACAGATCCTCCTATGTGCAAAGGCACGTGTAGGACCGAGGGCAAGATGTGCCTGACCAACCTAGTGGCTTTCTACAGTGGAATAAGTACATTAGTAGATAGGAGGTACAGATTTCATCTCTCTGGATTTCTGAAAGACCTTTGACAGAGTCTTCCACAACATCCTTCTCTCTGAGTTTGAGAGATGTGGATGATAGGCTGACTGTTTGGTGGACAAGATATTGGTTGAATGGTTGCCTCCAGAGGGTTGTGGTCAGTGGCTCAGTGTTCAGACGAAGACTGGTATCAAGTAGTGTGCCTCAGGAGATCTGTACTGCGACTAGTGCTATCATCAATGATATATATAGTGTGATTGAGTCCATTTTCAATAAGGTTGCCTGTGACACTAAGCTGAGTGATGTGGTTGATATGCCAGAGGGTTGGATGGAAGGGTTTGAGAAGTAGGCCAGTATGAACCTCATGAGATTAATGAAAGTCAGGTGTAAAGTCCTATATCTGTCTTGGGGCAATCCTCGTAAGTATAGGCTGGGAGATGATGTGATTGAGTAGGTGCTAGTTGGCGAAAGGTTGGACATGAGCCAACAATGTGCCCTTGCAGACGGGCAAGTCAGTTGCATCCTGAGCTGCATCAGAAAAAGTGTGGTCTGCAGGTTGAGATGGTTCTTGCCCTGTGCTCTGCACTGGTGAGATCCCACCTGGAGTACTGTGTCCTCAACACAAGTAGGACACTAACTTTTTGGAGTAGGTCTGGAGAAGTGCCACAAAAACAATCAGAGGGCTGGAACATCATTACTATGAGGACAGATTGAGAGAGTTGGTGCTGTTTAGCCTGAAGAAAAGAAGACTCCCAGGAGACCTTATTGTAGCTTTTCAGTTCTTAAAGGGGGCCTACAAGGTAGATGAGGAGGGACTTTTTAGCAGGGCCTATTGTGACAGGGCAAGCAGTAATGGTTTCAAACTAAAAGAGAGTAGTCTTAGATTGGGTGTTAGAATTTTTTTTTTACAGTGAGGATGGTGAAACACTGGAACAGGTTTCCCAGAAGAGTGATGGGCATCTCATCTCTTGAGACATTCAGATTCAGGCTGGATGAGGCTCTGAGCAGCCTGGTTTAGTTGCAGGTTGTTGAACTTACGTGACCAACTCAACGTGTTCCCTAATTCTATGGTTAGCAAGAGGTAGATTCATATTGTTAAAGCTTGAGAGGCAGTTTAAAAAGTTGCTTTTTAGGGCCTGAAGTACGACATCCAGGCAGAGTGAACAGCACGTTCAGCCCTAACCAGCACACTTCTTGAGGAATACGGGTTGTCCTGCACTCAGATGAAGTTTAATTGTGCTCTAAATTGTGAGCAACCTGGTCTAGTGGAGGATATGCCTGCCCGTGGCAGAGAGATTAGAACTAGATGGTCTTTCAGGTCACTTCTATGATTCTATGATTAAAAAGTAAATTAAGAAAGTCCTGAACATAGATCACAGATCAGAGAATCACAGAACATTAGGGACTGGAAAAGACCTCAAAAGATCATCTAGTCCAATCCCCCTGCCAGATACACTGTATGCAGTGTTGTATTGGTCTTAGTTTCAGTCAGTTTCTGAATCTTTCATACGTGACAAGACACGGTAAAATAGCATGAATTGTCTCTTCTCTGAGGTGAAAGACCTTCTAGGCTTTTTCTCTCTTTAGCAAAATGTAACTGTGCTATTTGACTTACTGCAAGCATCCATTCAGAGTCAGGAGTTTTCAGACATGCTGCTTCTTCAGATTCAGATAAATAATTATCAGTGTGTTGTCAGAAAACTTGTGAGACCACCCCCTCATTTTTAAGCAGTTGTTTCACTTCAGTGGCATCTGAATCAGTCTAATAAAAAGATATGACAGAATTACTTTATTTTAAAGATTATTAAAAACAAACCCAAAACAAGGCTGGCTTCTCTATGTCTCATCCTTTCCCCAACCTACAAACTCTCTTCTCCAAGATTATGCAATTAAATAAATTTAAGTGCAGTGGAAGATTCTTTGCATAGAAGTAACACTTAGTAGTGGGCAAAGAAAGAGCAAGTGAATCATTGAGTTCTTTCCTAACAGAACATACGTTCGTTGTCATATTGCATAAAGTTTGCAGTACCCCGGGTATGATCTGGTAGTAATCTTTGAAAGTGCACTGATGACTATTATGGTGTGAATTTATGTGAAATCACATCAGCATTAGAGGACAGTCTGATCTAGAAATTGTAATGTAAATTTTATCATAAAATCTGATGCTATGTTTCTGTTATGTATAAAATGTGCAAATGAAAAGTATGCCTTGACATGCCTTCTTTAAAACTTAAAATACATACAAATTATATTTCAGAGGGTGGACTCTTGTTGCTGACTGCCAGAGGAGAAAGACCATTACTATCTTGTTGGAATCTTTTTTTTCTTGTCCTCCGTTTTTTTTCTAATTTAGATGAGTTTCACTTTTAAAGTTTCTGGTTTTACTGTTTATAAATTAAAAATATTTTCACTCTGAGTCTCACTGACAGATGAAGATCTTGAAACTCTGTTTTAAGGACCTGTAGGAATATGCTTATGTGACTAATCTATTGCATAATTATTTTATACTATTCACAGGAATCTCAGTTAAAATTGTAGTTTTTAGTATTCTCAGTGGCAGAATGCCTTACTGTACTCCTGTTTCTTTCTTTGATGTCCTAGAGACGAAACTGTGCTTTTGAGTGAAGACTAGAAGATAATTTTCATTCTTTTTGATATTTTATGGGACTGTTCCAGATGACTGTTAAACTAACTAAAATAAGCTGTGGGAAAAAAGCTTAATTGTGTGTCCCAAATTTGTTCACTTTTTTCCTGTCAAGGAATGAAATCTCAGTTATTCCAACTACAGGTGCAAAGTTCTTTCCTTTTTACTGTTATTTGTTTCCAGGTGGAGGGAAGGCTATGTGGGCAGGTAATTTGTGATTTAGTGAGGCTACCTGATAGCCATTAATAGAGATGCAGTTAGGTGTTGTTAGAGTTGAACTTTAGAATTCTAGGGAATGTAGTGAATGAGTTCACAGTTTGCAAGGAGCTTGCAGCTCACCATACCTCATTAAAATGAGGAGCACAAGAAACTTGTCAAAATTCTTGTTTGAGCTATGCATGGCAGTGCAGAAGTACAGCTAAAACAAAGACACTGATTTCCTAAAACCAGCTGTCTAAAACATGGTATAAATGCTGTTGGTATTAACATATCAGAAAAGCAGTTTTAGGATTCAGTTTTGTTACAGACAGTGTCGTATTGTGTTGGGTGAGGATTCACACTGAAGTCAATGGGACTACTCACTGTGGCAAACAGAGATACAAAAGTGAGCACTTCAGTTTACTGACATTTGAGTGTATTTTATGGGAACACAGTTGAATGTTTAGCTGGTTGGAAACAAGCAATGTTATGTGTCTGTTGCTTCTTTTGTATTCTATAATTTGATTTCCATCTCTCCCTGCCTTTTTCTTATGTGTATTGTACTGACCACTAATTTTCCTAATTATTTTGATTAGCTTTTTATCTTTTGTACTTTCAGTTTTACCATGTTTTTTCTTTACATGTATGTTTTGTGTGTTTTCTTTCTGTGTTGTTTCTTTGTATTAGTTTATCACAAAACTTGAGTTTCTGTCACTTTACTTTTGTATACTGTTCAACAAAGTCTTAGGAGTTTATTTTTGCTTAACATCTGAGGTGCAGTTTCATAAAATATCAGAAACGTTACTAAAAAAACCCTTGTGCTTTTTAATTAGAAGAAAATGTTACATATGTACGAACAAGAATGAAGGAGCTGAAGTGTTTCAATAATCTTTCACTTCTGTTTCTCTTCTTCATAATTAAGAGCTATTAAAGAACTAATTTCAGGCAATGAGAAAACATAAAGAAAACCTCTTTAAAATGAAGAATTGTAGAACCTGCCTATCTTTATACTGCTATCGTTTCTTATGTGCATTGATATGATACCAGTTCAGATATCTGAACAGATTAGTGTCATCAGTAAACGAAGATTCACTTTATGGCAGAACGCATCACAACAATATCGATTAATTTTATTTTCAGTGCAAAGAGACTTCCTTCTTTTTTGAAGCACGTAACAAGATCATATGCAAATATCTCTGGAAGTGCTGTGTAGAACATCATATGTTTTTCAGGTAAGCATTGCAGAATTTGTGGGTTTGTTACCAAAAGAAGGCAAGCTGAGTTCGGTAAGAACATTGTTAATACCTACAGAGTGGTGTAACACAAGCTTGCTGCATGGAAACACATTTTCGCTCTTGTCGATAAAGTGCTTTTAAAAGCTTATCCCATCCCTCTTCCTAAAATGATGTGAAACAGTAATTTTAAAATTTGGTAGTTTCATGGCTTCTTTTGCCTTCAAATTCTTTTCAGTGCAATTTGTCAGGTTGCTTAAAGTGGGCTTTAGCAGATGTGTTTGCAAAAGTGTATGGGAGACTTAAGATGCCATACACATTGTAATGTACTTGACCATTAAACCTTCCGTAGCAGCATCGACGTCGGTGAGACCTTTGGATTTCACACGTTACTACTTCACAGAAAATTGGTTTTTTCATAGAAAGACTCATTGAATTTCCTTAATGTTTTGCTGACTTATTCAAGTGTTTAAAGTTTTTCTAACCATTACTTATCTCAAACACAAAACACACTTATAGAAATGTGTGGGATGCCTAGCTAGGGACTGGTTAGTGGGATGCTTGGAGCTGTCTTCAGCAGTGTTGTAAATGAGTAAGCTCAGAATCCTTCCTGCAGTCTCGTTACTGTGGCCTGATGTTCTTTGCCTGCTCCTGTGTAAATGAAAGGCTGCTATTGACAGCAGTTTACAGCAGATACTGAAATAAGTATGTAGTTAAAAGACAAGATGATAAAAATGCAGCTTTGCAGGGCCGTCAACCCCGTAAGAGTCTACCTAGAGGTAGTGATGAAAAGGAACCAGCAGAATGACTTTTTTTTTAACCTAAAGTCTGTACTTCTGTTTTCTTAGAAAGGAAACTGTAATTGAGACCTCTCTATGTAACGTAATATGTTGTTCTATTTTCCAAACTGCAGAGTGTCAACGAATGAATCAAGTTCTCTGTCCAGAAAATTCAGCAAGTTTGGATCCATAGGTTATAAACATCAGTACAGGTGAATTTATTTCATTGTTCAGATCTCCTTATTCATTCCCTCTTTTCTGCTGTTTTCTTCCAATAGCAAAAAGATCCCACCTAGCTCATTCAGAGCATGAATCGGGACTGTTTAGCAATGGTCTGTTCTCTAGTTTAGCCTTGGGAGTCTGGCCTTTTTGAGGTAAATATGAGTCACTTCTGATACTTCAGGTTCAACATACTTGGCTAGGGCCTTCTGTAGCCTGAAGTGAGAGCAACCTTGGAAATGTTTTAAGTCAAAATCTGTAAGTCCAGAAGTTATGCTACTGCGTTTTTCCTGACATTTTTCTTCAGACTAAGGGTATGTAGGGAGTACTTCATCTCAGTCTTAGTCTGAGTTATCCGAGCAGACAGCGTGACATAGATGTCAGGTAATACTGGGGTACAGGGGAAAATGTGGTAGGGAGTGTTTTTCAGATTGTTCAGCTGCTGTATCAGAAAGGACCAGCCAAATGCAGTTTGTAGTTAAAACTGTAAGATGTCAAAAAGCCAATCATTTTTACTAAGTTTTCTTGAGATTTTGTGTTTCTAAGTTTGTAGAAATGTCAGTGTCTTTGTGTAGTGAGTGAGGCACCTGATTTTTCAGTATTTAAAATCCAGCTCTATCACACTGGCTGAACAACTTTGAGCCACATAATTAGCCATCTGATGTTTAAAATTGCTTTAGAGTTGTGTATTCAGTGAACCTGAAAGGGAGAGTAGGAAGTGTCACATCAAAACCATATCTGAAGGTCAGGCCCTTGCGTTTTCTCTTTTCAATTACCCTGTTGTTCAGATCTGACCATCTTTTTAATCTTTTGGGGTTATTTTGGATCTGCTGAGTGAAAAGGCCTCATTTACTATAATTCTGTGTGTTTTTCCATAGCCTGTAAGTATACCAGCTGTTTTTTAGGTTTATTTTTGGCTTGTCTGGCTGTCTCTTCTTCCTGTGTGTATTTCCACCATCACTCAAGTAATACATGGATCATAATGTGTAAGGCTGACAATTGTTAGTTAGACAGTTGTCACTTAGGAAGTTTTTCTAAAACCATTAGAACTAGAACCACCAATATCTGTAGCACCTCCTGCATTAGAGTTAGTGTCTATGCGAGGTACTAAAAGCAGTGTGTTAACAGTAGCTCTATTATGCTTACCCCAAATTGGCCAGAATTCGTTGTCAACTGCCTGTAAGATCTTGCTTGTAAGGAAGTTGTTACTGATGGAGGGACTATGACAGTTCTGAGCCTGAGCTTATATGACTCTTCAGCCAGGATCAATGAATGATGTGTTTCTTTCCTATCGTCTTCAGTGTATTTCATAATAATCCATGTTTTTTGGGTTATTAAATTATGTGGCATGATCAAGCTTCTCCTTATTGCAGATAATAAGATTTTACTGCCTTTTGGATTTCTAGTTGAATCCTGACCTGTGTTAACTCCACCTGTGAAAATGGATATTATTTCAGCAGATTCCTGACAGAGTATGACAGATGAGTTTCCTCTTTTGGACCATTTCAGCAATTTAGAGCAGGGCACTGGTGCCAAGGAGAAAGCTGTATTCACAAAGACTTTCCAGTCCATTTTACAAAGAGTACTATGAAGCACTTAACTACATTTGAGTTATTCCTGATGGTGGTGTGTTTAAGTTTGTCTTCCTTTTTTTAATAAGTTTTAAGGGTGATCTGTGATATGGCTCCCCATATTGGGATGCTGGTCATTACTGAAAAATATGTTTATAGTGTGAGATGCACTGTACTGATGTTCCAGTGTTAACAATAAATAGCAGTAATCAACTGTTGACTGACAGGGTTTCTTTTTGAGTTCATTCAGAGTAGCAGTAACAGCATGTCCAGGTACTTTGAGAATCTTCTCTTTGCTTAACCATCAGGTTTGAATAACTTCCCTCTTTCTCTCTTTGTCTTTGGTCCCTATTGTAGTACTAAAAGCAGTGGCAGTGTTGTGTATCTGTGAACATGCAACCTCAAAACTGAAACCGTAATCCCCCCTGTTTACCATGTGTGTATGCTTGGTTGTTGTTCTTTTTAATCTTCTAGATTCTTCTCATTAGGTGGCAGACAGATTTCAAGAAAGCTATTTCCTTAAGAGCAGTGGCTTGGTAAATACACAGAGGTCTTAATGTTAATGGAAATGTTTTTTGTTAAAACTGCTTCTGGAATTTGCAAGACTGGCGTGACTGCCCAACTTCGGAGTTTTCTGGCTCACTTCATTAAAAAACCCCATTAAACTGAGTGTCAAAACACGACATCACTGTGACATAATCTTAGAATTCAGCTTTTTTCCTTTAATTCTTACACAAATTTTGAGAAGGTGGAAGTTCTGCAGTGCTGACTATCCCTGTGGAACTGTTGGTGAAAATACAACCAGTATTTAGTGGAATCTGTTTGCATATAGCTCAGAAAAGCTATGTAACGACCGAATAGTAACTTGGCATTGGGAGTTGTATACTGTTTACTTCAGAGTCTGCAGGTGTTTAAACAACTGGAGGTTAATGATAACAACCACTTTTCTTGTGTATTAAATTTCTAGAAGGAAATACAGACTTTTATGGAGGAATATGAGGCTTGGTTTGCATTTTTATTACAAACACTATTTCTGCTTAGTCACACAATGAGGAACATTAAAATGAAGAGAAATTAATGTATTTAAACATAATAACTTACTTAAACTGTGTGATGAAGAAAGATAAAAAGAAAGCAGGACTTCTTTCATTACTTTTTGGGCCTGTGCTAGTGAAAGTGTTTTATTACAATTTGCTTTGCGCAGTTCTCAGTGCCCTAGGCTGTCATTCTGCATGGGAGAGAAGTAGCCCCTTAATGACTGGGACAGAACAATGTTAAATAATTTGTGTTTTCCTGAGACGAAAACTTAGAGAAAAAAAGCCGGAAGTAATCAAGTTACTTAAAGTGATATAGTACAGTATTTGATGTTCCAAAAGGTCGTACTGTATTAGCCTATTTATAGTAAACCAGCATCTTGATTTAATTACTTTGCTACTCTTGAATATAGAATATGTTGGCCCAAGCTGTTGATGATTCTGCTAATGAATGATTCAAGACATGTTAGGGTAGTACTGCCTAGCAGGAGAACCAGACCTGGGATGAGAAGTGAATAGGTGACAAACCATGCTTCCCAAACCATGTGCAATTTTGCAGTCTAAAGATCCTCTCTTTCTTTGATTATTTTTCTGTTTCCCTACAATTGTGAGTCAGTGGCAGGACATCTTTGCAAATGATCAGGGACCCTTCCGTGCAGCTCCCACGGCCTGACCAGTGCATTGAGAGAAGTCGCAGCAAGACTTACCCCAAAAGAACACAACAGACAGGTAAGTTCTCTGCTGGGCCTGTGGAGAGATGTCATCTTTGGTCCATCTTGTTTCCGAAAGGTGACTTACAACTGTTGCAGTGTCGTCAAGGGTCTCTTGGAATGGTTTCTATATGCTGCCTTAGATCAGAATTTATATCTGATATTAACTGGATCTAAACCCTCCAGCACTATGGACAAAAATAAGAGATTTTGGTGCTCAAATATAATAAAACAAGTAACATCTGTAAGTCTAATGTAAAGCATGAAAGGAAAGTTTGAAAATGGCCAATGAGAACACTTTTTTCAGGAGTGCTGTCTCTTGCTAGACAACTGTGCTAATGTGTGAATCGTGCTAAAGTGACCTCTGTGGCTTTGTTGGTATCATTGTTTCAGCTGCTTCACCCAAGATGTCTGTCTTGCACATGATGTTCAACAGTGGTATCCCATTGTTTTGTTAGTAGGTGGAACAGAAGCTAGTGCCATGTCCTCTTCATCTAAACATATATCAAATGTGCGAGCTGGAAATCTTTTCTGCGTGCTGAAGATGTGAAGGGAAGCTGAACGTTTTTGCTGGTGCTAGAGGAAATGTGTAAGATTAAGCACCAATCACAGGATTCAAGGCCAGCATAATCACTGAATCAAAGAATTGTCAGAGTTGAAAAGGACTTTTGGATATTGTCTAGTCTAACTCCCACAGTAAAGCAGGATTGCCTAGAGCACATTACACAGGACTTTATCTGGGCACGTTTTGAATATCTCCAGAGAAGGAGACTCCACAACATCTTTAGGCAGCCTGTGTCCGTGCTTTGTCAATCTGACAATAATGAAGTTTTTCCTCATATCTAAATGAGATTTGTTGTGTTCTGTCTTGTGCCTGCTGCCCATTGTCCTGTCACTGTGCACAACTGAAAACAATCTGGCTCTGTTTTCTCTACATCCACCCTTCAACTATTTATAGACACGAATAAGGTATTCTCTAAACTAAATAGTCACAGAATCATTCAGGTTGTAAAAGACCCTTGGGATTATCGAGTCCAACCATCAACCCTACTCAACAAGTTCACCACTAAACAATATGCCCAAACACCACATCTAAGTGTATTGTAAACTCATCCAGGGATGTTGACAACCACCAGCCTTGGCAGCTCATTCCTGTGCCTGATCATTCTCTCCATGAAGAACTTTTTCCTGATGTCCAGTCTTAACCTACCCTGTTTAATCTTGAAGCCATTGACAGAATCACAGAATTACCAAGGTTGGAAGAGACCTCACAGATCATCAAGTCCAACCCGTTACCACACAGCTCAAGACTAGACCATGGCACCAAGTGCCACATCCAATCCTGCCTTGAACAGCTCCAGGGACGGCGACTCCACCACCTCCCTGG
>JAOXOE010040784.1:0-39984 GCA_028565055.1 Phoeniculus purpureus | reverse complement strand
GGGAATGAAAAATACCCTTACAAAAGAAGAGAGAAAGAAAAAAACCCCCCCGAAATTCCTAGTACTGGTTCTGTTGTAGAACAGACCTGTGAGATGGTGGTACCTTTCCTGCATTTTTAATCCATATGAAAATTGTATTACAACCTCTTTCCCTGGATGTGCTCAAAGATGGTTTGGATGAGGTGTTGAGGGATCTGGTTTAGGGGTGACCTTGTAAGGTAGAGTAGACTCGAAGATCCCAGGGGTCTTTTCCAACCAGAGTGATTCTGTGATTTGCATGAAGCTGTGGGTATGGTCAAGGCTCTGCCATGCTGACAGGGAACGCTGCGCTGAGTAACGTCTAGGGTGGGAGTGGACTGTAAGCACACAGAACTTTCAATACCATATTTGCAAGCGTATGAGAAGTCACCGGCGGCGTTTGGTTCTCACCTAATGCCATGTAGATGCAAATTGGCATTCATAATTTAAGCGAGTCCTTTTTCTGCACCCCAGCAACATGAGCCGGATGCAAAAGGAAAACGGAAGACTTTCTCCGGATACAGAGAGGATCAAGCAGAATCTCATTAAGGACCACTTCAAAGATCAGTTCTTCATTTCCATACAAACAAGTTTAAATTATCTTGTGTGAATCTGCTGTTAGCTGTTGCACTGTTCCATTATGCATGATTCTCGACTGCTTGTATCAGGAAAATCTTCACAGTGCTCCATTAGTGATTTTCAGTGTTACGCTAAAGCTAGCAAGTGGTCATGTTATTAGGTTAAAGGACTACATTTTGCATATTTATTATGCCTTACCACATTTATTACTTCTGATACTGGCCGAGCTGAATTTCACGTGTGTTTGACCACCTACTTTGCACGACTTGGGAGCGATCGCAACCACTAACACGGGCAGCTAACCCCACGCAGGCAGCTGGAGAGACAACTGGCTCTTCACTGATGCCTTCATTGTGGTTTTGATCCACTTCCCCAAAAGCACCTTACGCAATTCCTACCGAAAGGCGCTCTGGATCTATCAGACTGTGTCTACAAAAGAAATGCTTTTAAATGATTTGAAATAAGCTATGTGACAAATTTCATTACGGCATAAATTATTGTCTTTATTACAAAGGATTTGTTTTTACACTTAGGTAATTGAAAGAATCTCTTCCCAGGAATTCATCTATAAAAATAAAAAAGGCTGTAATCTGGTTTTGCATGTCTTTATATTTGTCTTACTTCTGGGATGCACCATATTATTAACTTTCATGGAATACATTCCGCTCTCAAATTACCGGAATCATCTCGCTCGCTTCAGGGATATTTATATTAGGAAAGAGACTTGTTACAAAAAGTCAGGACTGTAGCTGGTGTGCTACGGAGGCAAATATATCGTTCATTACATTTAAAAGAAAACACAATAATTCACCTTTTACATATTGGTTATTTTGCAAATCTTTGAGTCAGGGATGAATGATCAGGGGAGGCAGAGTTGGGATATGGAGAGCATAAATCAAAGCTGCCTACAACCAGTCTTTCTTAGCAAGAAGTGAACAGGTAGATTGTTGGGCTGGTTTTTTTTAAACTGAAGGAGAATGTGTAGAGCAGCAACAGCCTTTCCTTCTGCTTCTCAAAGACTGGACATTCCTTTAAAAAATGATGGTGAATCGGCCATCCAATTGTACCAGAGTGACAGCTGGAAGGAGAAAAAGGTGTTTCTGACAGTCCTTTCCAGAGATCTCCTCTCACTTTGCAGCTACGGTGAAACATGCTGGGGACTGCAGCAGGACACCACTGGGAACCCAGCAGGGCATCCTGCCAATTGGTCCCACCATGCTCCTTGCTGGGAGCTGCCAACAGGCAGTGGAGGAACCTGCAGGACTTACTGCCAGCCATGGGTGCCAAAAGCCCAGAAGCGCCCCAGAGTGCTGAGATGTGCTTGTTGGAAGACTATGGACATGGAGATCCATGAAGTACAGATACAAGCCCTAGCACAGGCAGTCCCTGAACCACAGGCTGGCAGGACGTGTTGGGGAGGCCATCACCATTGGTCTCACAGTCTCCTTCCAGCTGAGGGGACAGCATGCCAGGCTAGGAGTGTCAGCAGTCTGGCCCAGGACAGCCAGCCTTAGGCTGTCTTAAAGATGCTGGAAGCAACCCGTATTCGCTACCAATGTGCTGTGGTTGTCTAAACCTCATATGTGCATACAGCTCTTCTCCAGTCTCATCTGTGTGGATACAGATGATGCAGGACAGCACAGAAATAACAGGAATAATACTCAGCGTCTGAACAGACACTTCTGAAAGGCTTATTATGCTGAGATGCAGCTGAACCAAAACACTTTTTCCAAACAGTTTTGAAGATGCCAAGTGATTGACATCTGAAACTAAATCAAGAGCCACGGTTTGAAAGAAATACTTTTTTTTTCCAAGAGGGGCCAAATGAAATCCCTGAATATCAGCCTACCAATCCATCTGCTGCCTCTGTTTGGGGCTATTCAAATCTATATCCAAAATTTTAGGCTTCATCTGATCTCTGATAATAGATTGTCAGCTCTGATGTTTTATCCTCATAAATTGCAGGCTGACACACATTCTTTCTCAGGTAGTTCATTCATCTTAAAGCATTTTGTGCTTCTAATTTGTCATTTTTCTTCCCGCATCCCTGCTGACCAGAAATTACAGATGGTACCTCGTCACTGGGCACCGTAACAACAGTAAAAGCCTCAAGAAAATAGTCAGGATCTGATCCTGAGTGATACCAAGTCTCATCTGTTTCCGCGGATGCATATGGGAGCAGAGAAGATGCAACATCTCCCAGGCAGCACCTCACATGGTGCCAGGGGATCCCTGTTGTGGGTCTAGTTTCTGTTTGATCACAGAATCACAGAACATTAGGGACTGGAAGAGACTACTAAAGATCATCTAGTCCAATCCCCCTGTCACAGCACGATCACCTAGATCAATTTGCACAGGAACACATCCAGGTGGGTTTTAAACATCTCCAGTGAGGGAGACTCCACAATCCCCAAGGGCAGCCCGTTCCAGTGCTCTGTCACCCTCACCATGAAGAAGTTCCTTCTCATATTCATGTGGATCCTCCTTTGCTCCAGCTCACACCCATTGCCTCTTGTCCTATCACTAGATGACACTGAGCAGAGCCTGGCTCCATCCTCCTGACACCCACCCTTTACGTATTTATAAACACGAATGAGGTCACACCTCAGTCTCCTTTTCACCAGGCTAAGGAGACCCAACTCCCTCAGCCTTTCCTCACCATGGAGATGTTCCACTCCCTTCCACTGAGGCCAACATTCTCTAAACACCAGCTCACACGCAGCAGCAGTGTGTCCTCAGAATGGAAATCCCCAAACCTGCAAACGGCAGGACTGATCCATGTGTGTCCTGCTATTCAATGTTATCACGAATCATTTTAATCTAGTACCTCAAACACCAGGCAGTGAGGAAGACACCACCATGCCAGGTGCCGTGCAAAGTAGAGAGATGGCTTCAGTTCCAAAGGAACTTACTGTAGTAGCGCGCAAGTGGAGACAAAGGGACGCAATGAGTGTGCATGAAAACAATGAAACGACACAGGCAGCAGAAAAGGTTGAGGTCTCAACAAAGCAGCAGCTTAACCGTTACCAAGCTGAACCAGGAAAGGTTGAGGTCTCAACAAAGCAGCAGCTTAACCGTTACCAAGCTGAACCAGGAAAGGTTGAGGTCTCAGCAAAGCAGCAGCTTAACCGTTACCAAGCTGAACCAGAAAAGGTTGAGGTCTCAGCAAAGCAGCAGCTTAACCGTTACCAAGCTGAACCAGATATTTTCATGTTTTTGTTTGTCACTTTCCACTTAGCTGCAACTTTAAGAAATGGATTAATTTTCTGCATCATTCTGCTGTTTCTTTTTTCCCTGCCAGTGAGGTTTTCAGACAACCCCGCTGATGGTGAGGACGAGGTTGGTAAAAGTGAACCAAATGTGAAGACATTGCCATCCTGCAAGGCAGCCTGGGATAACAACATTAAGAATTTACCTTATCTGTGGACTGACATGGGAAGAAAAGAGGTTCAAACTGCCAGCACACCTTTGTGCACTCTTCTCCAAACCATCAGAGGATGCTGTTCTTGTAAAGATAAAGAAAATCCCTTTTCTTGTACCTGGTTTGCAGTTCCTGCAGAGCCACCGCCATCCCTTGTGCAGATGCAATTAATTAGCTCCATTAACAATTACTGCAGCTGCCTGCGTACAGTCACGATGGGAGAGGACCAGCGTTTTGTCCACGTGGGCTTCCCATTTTCGAGCAGATACCTGTCCCGCCAGTCTCACCTTTTGCAGCACAGCAATGTGCAGGCGCTGAAATACCAAGGTACGAAGCGTCTGCATTGTGCGCTTGAGGCATCTCGCTTCTTTCACTGTGCACCAGATTCTTAACAACAAACAAGAGGATAAAGGCTACTCCGGTACGAAGTCTACGATGGGCGATGAGGTGTTGGCAAGAGAGGACACCATTAACCCCCCCCTTGCCGCCACCCTCCATCCAACAGCCCGACGCTCCCAAGGAGTTAAATCTGCCGCCTCCCTCCACCGCAGCTAAGGAAAATAGATGTGATTTTCTTTACAAAAGAGCATTTCATTTAGGGAGAGAAAGGAAAAGGAAAGGCAGAGTTAACATAGCCATTATTCTCCATCTCGGGGAAAGCAAATCCTATTTTGCCTGTCATTACAGTAGGTAGAAAAATCCTTTCATCCAGTCATTAGTTGTAAACATTCCCGCGCCGCCTGGGACCCGGCCTCTGTTTCCCATCCCGTGCCGGAGCCATTTTCTAATACCGATGTTTTATACACACATCTCGGATACAATGCGAACTCCCCCAACCCCAAAGGCAACGGGGCATTCGTTTATACTAAATCAGAAGTGTCACCCTTGGCAACCCGCAGCACTGAAACATTTATTCGGCTTCACATTGCTGGCACTTAGAATTATTTCTTTCATGCCTGATAGCCGAATTACAATATGGCAGGTTTCCCCGGAGCCACTGGATCATTAGTGCCAGCTCACAACATACTTTCAACTGATATGGCATTTCATGTACAGCTGCCAATCACGAGACGGGCGATGCAAATGAGGGTGGGCCCATTGGTGTTCAATTACGGCGCCGCGCAGCTCCGCTTAATGACTGGCAGTCGTTTTGCTGAGTGGAGGAAGAGCAGAGAACAGAGGCAGGAATTCCCCCCGGGAAGCCGGGTGCAGGAAGTTTTTACATTTGATTTCCATATTTATTCCTTTTATTTGTAGGGGTTTTTTTTTTCCCCACCTCCCTCCACCATCACCTTCTTCCTCCCCCTGCCCCGTCTCTGTGTGTTTCTAAACACGGGGCTGAAAAAATACTTAGCGCAGCTTGTTTTGCAAACACACAGCCTTGTCAGTTCAGTCAATTGCCAAGGCCACATCAGCAGCAGATTAGGCTTTTTATTTTATTTCCTCCCCGCTTCTCTTCGAAGTGTATGCCTCCTTTCAGAAAGGCCCGAGATGGTTCAGCCTTGAGGGAGTTTTAAGCTCTATGGGATCAGTTATTATAGTCCATCTCGGTGATTTTTGCTGTCCTTTTCACACACAAGAAATATGATGCCAACGTCTCCACGCCACACATCTTACACCGTTTGTGAGCTCCTTCTGTCATGAAATACCTTCTCTGAGGCACGGATCTGCAGGGGTCGGTCACGGGGAAGGATGAAAAACAGCAGCAATCCTACAAAATTGGGACTTTTGCTTAATGTCTTTGCAGGCTGCGGTGGGTATCGTGGTGCTGGTGGGTTCTGCAGGCAGGCATCACACCAGACACTCCAAATCAAACAGCTGACAGAGTAGGGCAGAAGGGCAGAGTTTTCTTTCCACTCCTCACCGATACCCAAGTTCAAGGAACACAAGATGATACTCGGCCACTTGAAATGGGTTTTACTTGGCATTTTAGCATCAGTCACATCAAAATCTTGAAGTGAAGTTTATGGTAGATAGGAATTGGAACGGGCTGCCAGGGGGGTTGTGGAGTCTCCTTCTCTGGGGACGTTTAAAACCTGCCTGGACATGTCCCTGTGTGACTTGGTCTAAGTGATCCTGCTGTGGCAGGGGGATCGGACTAGATGGTCCTTTCCAATCTTGACATCCCTTCCAATCCCTAATGATTCTATGATCCTATGAACTTTTGAGGTCCCTTCCAATCCCTGATGATTCTTCTATGATTCTAAGATCTTTTGAGGTCCCTTCCATCCCTAATGATTCTTCTATGATTCTAAGATCTTTTGAGGTCCCTTCCAATCCCTAATGATTCTTCTATGATCCTAAGATCTTTTGAGGTCCCTTCCAATCCCTAATGATTCTTCTATGATTCTAAGATCTTTTGAGGACCCTTCCATCCCTAATGATTCTTCTATGATTCTAAGATCTTTTGAGGTCCCTTCCATCCCTAATGATTCTTCTGTGATCCTAAGATTTGAGGTCCCTTCCAATCCCTAATGATTCTTCTATGATTCTATGAATTACAAAACCCACACAAGCCGTACTTGTGTGACACTTCTGCTTTCAGCAGCTGCTAGGTGCACGTTCCTCTGTGCCTCTGAGGATGTGCTCACATGTAGCACCTCATCGCACATTGTATAGGGGGGCTGTTCTTAGAAGAAGTGATGTCTAAATGGCCAGTCACTCACTCTATGTCAAATAGTCACTGCTAAGGTCACACTAGAGTGACACGGAAGGAGAGGTGGCAGCAAGAAACATGTCTGAAGTCCACTGACAGGTAGCTCAAATCCAGGGTTTATTACTCACTCTCTTCTGAAACCTCCTTTTCTCTGGCCACAAGGTCCCTCCTGGTCCCAAGCAGCAGATCCTGCCTGTGGGCTGCCTGTGGCCCCGCTGCCTTCTCCCCAGCTGCCCTGCAGCCTCTGAGCACCTTTCATTCCTTCAACGGCTCTGCATTTTCAAAATACAGGCAGTAAGAGACAGGACCAAGCCAGGTCATGATCATCTTTGAACTGCCAGGTTGGAGTGGGCTCAGCTCTGCAGCTCTGGGTAGTGAGTGTAAGAGGGAAACAAGACAGTAGCTGCATTCTCCCGGCCCCACTCAGCCTCCAGCTAGCAACACAGGTTTTCTACAGAATCAGTCACGGACACCCAAACCAGCACAAGAAAGCTCTGTCAGCATGGCTTGTGGATTCAGAAAATACCAGTTAATCATCCAAGACACCTCTTGTAAAAACGTGAAGTTCACCAGAGGAAACTTTAACTGAGGAAGGAGTTTTCAAGCCCGCAGTGGATTTCCAAGCAAAACAAAACAACAAACAGGAAAAACAAAAAGTCAATTAAGCTTTTATGTTTTTCATATGTGGGAGAATAGAAATGTTTTTCTTGAATTCTATTTAAATGACAAGTACTGCATAGACTGGTCTAGTGTAACGCTATGGGCAACATGAGGATGTGCCTGGTGTGCCACGGCAACTCTGGCAATGCACGTGAAGGTGATCAAGCTGCAGGACTGGGTATTTCATTATGGTACTTTGCTTTCCAGCAACATGAAGGACCTCTTATAAATGTCAAGATCATTGAAGCTATACCTGTTAAAATATAATTAAAAAATGAAGTAGTTCTCCTGTCTGCATAGCAGCTACTTTTTAATGTTAATCACTGAGTCGCATTTAAAATCCTTTAAAAACAGGAAACGGTGTGACTAAATGTCTTTGTTGTTCTTCAGTTATTCAAGCACGGTAGAAGCCAATTAGATCACTTCTCTCAGTGCTAAGTAATAAAGTGGATTGCTCCTTCTTTCTGTAGCCAGATTGCAAGGCTGGACAGCATGGCCTGATAGAAAACCACCCCAGAAGTCACTGAGGTGATTCTGCATTAATGGAAACTGTTGGTGTGACTGCTACCGACTCAGGTGGTCAAATGGCAAGTGTGAACTGGAGGCAGGCAGCGAGGAGCATTGCCTGCATGTATGCAGTGTTCAAGAAATGCTTCTGCTTTGCTGCAGTTCCTCCCTCCATTTAGTTTATCACAGAATCACAGAACATTAGGGATTGGAAGGCACCTTGAATGATCATCTAGTCCAATCCCCCTGCCACAGCAGGATCACCTAGACCAAGTCACACAGGAACACGTCCAGGCGGATTTTAAACATCTCCAGAGAAGGAGACTCCACAACCCCCCTGGGCAGCCCCTTCCAGGGCTCTGTCACCCTCACTGTAAAGAAGTTCCTTCTCATATTGATGTGGAACGTATGTTCCAGCTTACACCCATTGCCCCGTGTCCTATCACGAGATGACATCGAGAAGAGCCTGGCTCCATCCTCCTGTCACCCACCTTTCATATATTTATAAGCATCAATGAGGTCTCCCGTCTGTCTCCTTTTCTCCAAGCTAGAGTCCCAGCTCCCTCAGACTATGCTTTTGAAAAATGTATCTGAAGCATCTCAGTGTCTGCACTGAAAAGTTTGTAATGTAATCCCAACATTTTAGTAAATGCAATTCTGAAGATTCCTGTGTTGGAAATGGCAGTCTGCAGATCTACTGAGCTTCGTCTCACTTTAGCCCTTTTGTTCTGTATTGCAGACCTCTGCATTGTTGGTTGGCATTCTGTTCCTTCAGGATGTAACTTACTGCCTGTTTTTGTGCAGTTGTCCCTAAAAAACTTCTAGGCCCTTTCAAGGGTTAAAAATCAACAAATAAATCCAATTTTAGTGCCTCTTCATAGTGAATTTGCCATTTGCTTTTTGATTTATGAGTGAACTGCATGCTCAAGTTTTCCATTTCACTGGAGAATTAAAGAATCTAAACTTCTGGTTAAGGGAAACCTCCTGCTTCTACACACTGTTCAAGTGCTAAATTTAATTCTCTGGGTTAATGGATTGCAGATGTCTTTCTCATTATGGGTTTTAAAGTGAAATTAGGTGTAGTTTTGTAATAACACAAAGACAAACAAATGTCAACATCAGCAGAGTGGAGTTTTTATGGAGAAATGAAGGACAGAATAGATGCATTAGATATCAATTAAGTGAATTAAGGGGACCCTCCCCCTTTCTCTTTGTAAAAGGATTTGTGAATGCAATTCTTGTAAGAAGTCTCGTACGGTTTTGCAAAGTTGAGAACACAATTAAAAGTGCAGTTAACATACTTGAATGCCCAGAACAAGTATCTTGCTTTCTTTTATTGTAGTTGTGTTTTCTTCTTTATCTAAATGAGCTCCCTAATGTGGATAGGTAGTTGCAGTAATGAGACAGTTATAAGTTGATATGTGTTTTTAATTAACAGAACAAAACAGCAGTTTGCAATGAAAACAGAAAACAATGTACAGCAAATGGTTTCGGGAGCAATAAAATGCCTGCTAGTTAAATCCCACCTTGTGGTCCTTGGAATGAGAGGCTTCCATCTGATGTGTTGTGAGTGTGGAAAGTGTAGGTTTTTTTCTTGGTGGGTATGTTAGATCAAATTCTGGTTTAGAAAGTTCCCAATATTTCTTCCCCCCACCTCCAAGTGTTAGAGGTTTGCTTCTTAAATTGAATTTTAGCCACTCAAAACCAGTCCAAACTATTTGTGAGGATGACTGTAGGTGTCAGGGACAATTGTTTAACAGTGCCTTAAATAGCCTTGCCACATTGTCAGTGTTGCTCCTCAGAAGAAGAAAACAGTTTGGCCAAGGCTAACTTTGAGGCAGTTTCCATTCAAGTGTCACCTGGAAAGAAACTATATACAGGATGCAGCTTATTAACTTCCCTTACCCTTCATGTGTGATGTTGTTTCTCGTTTGTTTTTCCTACAGTGAGTGGAGCGCAATAGAGAAGGAGATGGGGGATGGGTTGCAGAGTGCTGGCCACCACATGGATGTGTAAGTACTGACTAAATATCTGATAGTTTGATGTAAGCCAGATGTAGAACTCTCCTTCTTTCCTCTCTTTTCCCTCAACCCCAAAGGACATATGAGAAGTGCACTGAGAAAGCTGGGGATGCATTGTTTTTTAAGTGTACAGTGTTTCTGTGACTTGGATTTTAGCACAGTTTTAGTGTCCGTGTACTGTATTAAGTAGCTCAAAAGGTCTCAGGAGAACCAGAGGAGTTTCTTTATTATTATTTTGAAATTGTAGAAGTGTTTGGAATACTTCCAGTTTTTCTCTTAAGCTACTATGCCAGACACTGGTGGAATACAACTTTAATGTACTGCAGACCTGATGAGATACGTTTGGGTTTGATAACAGCATTTTGTACCATGCAGTAGATGGTACACAGACTTTAGATTTCATTACAGAGAGTTAAGAAATTTAATTAATCAGCACCAAAACTCCAATGATTCTTGGAACAAATACTGACTGGATGTAATAAAGTAGAGAATCCTCCCTCTCTGAATCTTTGGAGTCACTTGGCAGAGTACACAAAGCATAGCCTTCAAAATAAGAGCCTAGCACTTCAGAGTGCTCACAGAAGTGGTGCTGTAGGTCCTGCTTTCTGCTTTTCACATAATGATATAATAAGTGACTGGGCACAGAGTGGTTGTGAATGAATGCTGCATCCTTTTGGTGTCCAGTGACCAGTGGTGTCTCCCAGGGATCAGTACTGGGCCCAGTTCTAGTCAACATCTTTGTTGTTGACCTGGATGAGGGGATCAAGTCTACCCGTATTAAATTCATGGGTGATGCCAAGTTGTGCTGGAGGGGAGGAAGATGCTGCAGAAAGATCTGGACAGGCTGGGTCAACAGGCAGAGGCTAGTGGGATGAGGTTTAACAAGGCCAAGTGCAGGGTCCTACATTTTGGCCACAATAACTGCCCGCAGCTACAGACTGAGGAATGAGTGGCTGGAGAGTGGTGTGGCAGAGAGGGACCAGGGAATACTGGTCGACAGCTAGTTGAACGTGAGCCAGCAGTGTGCACAGGTGGAATGAAAGGCTAATGGCATCTTGGCTTGTATCAGGAACAATATGGCCGGCAGGACTAGGGATGTAATTCTCCCCCTGTACTGGGCACTGGTGAGACCTCCCCTCAAGTTCTGGGTCCCTCACTTCAAGAAACATGTTGAGACGCTGGAGCAGGTCCAGAGGAGAGCAATGAGGCTGGTGAAGGGACTAGAGGGAAAGTCGTCTGAGGAGAGACTGAGGGAGCTGGGGTTGTTTAGCCTGGAGAGGAGGAGACTTGGGGGACCTTATCACTCTCCATGACTACTTGAAGGGAAGTTGTAGACAGGTGGGGTCAGGGTAAAAGAAAATACCTTTATTGCTCTATGTGCAGCCTTTTATACCATTTCTCCCAGGCAACCAGTGATGGGACAAGAGGGCAAGGCCTGAAGCTGTGCCAGGAAAGGTTTAGGTTGGATATTACGAAGCACTTCTGAACAGAAAGGGTAATCAGACACTGGAAAGGACTACAGTTGGAGCTGGTATAGTCTCCCCATCCCTGGAGGTCTTTAAGAAAAGACTGGATGTGGCCCTTAGTGCCATAGTCTAGGTTGTAGTGATGTTGGGGTCACAGGCTGGACTTGATGATCTTAGAGGTCTTTTACAGCCTCAATAATTCTGTGGTTCTGTGAAACAGCATCATTTCTCATCACTCGGATTACTCTTCTGTAGTTGCACAATACTAATAAGTAACAACTCCAGAAAGAGGTAGAAGCTGTTTGATGCTTCTTCATACAGTACTTTCACTGAGAAAGTGTAACTTATATGGAAGAAAGTTATCAGTTTTGGCTTACAGTAGAGACCGACATAGGTACTACTGCCTGAGTGTGACTAGTGTTATGCCTTGTCAAGTGGAGGGGTTTGACAAGCCATACTAAACTCTGTCCTCAGCTTCTTCATAATAATTCTAGTTTTATCATATCTTTTAAAAAGGTGAACCTTTATGAATTAATATATTCATGCTTCTGTGTTTTGGCTAACACGGTGGTTTGCATCCAAAACCAAGCTAAAATACTTAGAGAACTGTGTTTAGAATAACCAAGTGGATCTCTCTTCTTGGTCAGGAGGATGAACCCTCTCCAAACATCCAAGATGTTTAATATTTGTGTCTTTAACACAGTTGGGGTTAAAGATCCAGAGTAATGGCAGTGCGTTTCTGAGTGATTTTAATCACTGCATGAAATCAGAGGTAACTTTCATTGTCATCTCTTCTGCTCCGGCACTTTTGTACAGCAATAATCTCTTAGTGAGGAGCAAGCAAGAAGCAGCAGCTGTGAGATTTAGGAACTCATTCAGTGACTGGTGTGGTCTCTTGGAACTGTATTGCCACTTCAGGTACTGTTCCCGTAACATTACATAGGAGTTTATTGCAACAGAAAGCTACTTCAAGAAGGTTGCCTGATACAGATGTTAAACTTGAAGATTAGTTTAATTATTCTCTATATACCTCATATGCTGTAGTCTTTATTTGATATTTATTTAAACTTTTGAGTAGTTGTTGTATGTTCTAAAACTGCTTAACATTTGGAGAGGACATCCTGAAGTGTCTCTGAGTATGCTCTGTATAGTAGGAGGAGGCTTGCTAAAGTGATAGGAAACAAGAGTATGCTGAGAAAACTTGAGCAAAAGACTTTAATTTTTAAAAGATGAAAGAAAAACCCCGACCTTTGACATCTGTCTTTTATGCTTTTAGTGAGTGACCCTTTATCTCTGTATCAACAAGATTGTCATTACAGGTGCAACCAGTCTAAACTAAAATGGGGTTAGTTGATTCCCACGAAGAGTGGAAACATGTTTGTTTCCTTTTAGAACTTACTGCAGTGCTTGTCCTTATTTTTTCCCTATTTTACCTGCTTAGGACAAACTGCTATTTAAGCTGCAGCATTGGCAGCCAGAAATATAGCTGGGGTGGGGTGCTTTTTTGTTTCAAATCAAACTTAAGTGTCATTATGAAAACCTTGTCTCGGCAAGAAAGGAGTTTGTTCAGTGGGGTCATTTTTTAGTGTTTTGGTTTTGTTTTTTTGTTGGAGAGTTGTCTGCCACAGATGAGCTCTAGCACAGTTCTAAACTTAGAACTTCCTTCAAACAGAAATGTGCTCCATCTGCTGCCCTGAGAAACAGAAGTGCTCTACTAAAATTATTTCACTTCAGAACTTAAAAATAGAAAGGGTAGGCCACTTATGACCTGTGTGGCTACAGAATTTTTTCAGAACAAGTATATTTTTCAACAGTTTGGACTTCTCCTTTAATTCATAATGTGAATTCTCTGTCTGCCTGCTCTCTTATACTTACTTAAACTGTTCCACTGTGGCTGACCACTTCATTTGTTATACTTGTTTATCACCAAGAGCCTTGGTAGGGCTTTTCCTGGATGTGCTGCGTGTGGTTTTTGCAGAGCATCAAAACAACTCTTCATGCTTGTAAACCTGGAAAGTTCGTGAACAGATGAACATGTCTACAGCTCTTCTTCAGTCGTCACCTTCTTCTGGTTATTCGACAAGTAGTTGCTTGCTCTTTGAAGAGCTGTAGTTTACCTTACTGAGGAGGCTGGAGGATGATAACTTCTAGCAGCAGTGACTCCCTCAGATTCTCAGGGGATTAAATGACCTTGTTGTTTTGGTTTTTTTGTTTTCTTTGGTGCTCACAGGAATTTCTTGTTCTTTCCCAAGTCATTTTACCAGTTCCCATTCAGCTTGAGACACTGACACATCTTTCCTAGAGCCAGTTACTGAAAAGACACAGGGTGAAAGGGGAAAATCTCAAGGACTTAGTGAAAGATTTAAAGCCCATTTAGTTATCATTTAGGTTGTATTGTGCTGGTCACTAGACAAGCACGGACATGTGCAGCTGTGCAAGGCATTGCCACGCACTTGAGAATCTGGACTAGCAGAATAGGTGAAGGCATTTGGTTTGGCATCCCATTAATTCTGTTTATTTCCAGTGACAGACACCCTGTACTGTGGACTGAAGTGGCATCCTATTTCTTTCCCTGCCCCATCACCAAGCAAGGTGTGCAGTTACCTCCAAGCCATGGGCCTGTTTCTGCAGATGGGTCCAAGCACTGTGAGCACCTACTACATACTACACAATAAACAATAGAAACTTGAAACAGAAAGTGCTTTTTGCCACTTCTAGGAGATGTCAGCATAAATAATTAAACCCTTTACTTGAATGCAAATACTATGGAGTTGGTCTGAGCCCTTGCACTTCAGATTTCTCCCTTTTGTTGCTCTGAATTGATATGCCTGACTCACACAGCAGACAAAGCAACACACTTCAAGGAGCTGAAGGACTTAAAGTCGTAGTGTTCAGAGCACCACTGCAAGTTCTTTTGTACTTAGGCTGAATAATGAACAATGAAAGCAGCCTTTTGCTTTTCAGGAGGTATGATCGTGTTCCTATGCCTTAAGGCTTTAAGCCTTGTAGGATTTCTTCTGCATCATTTTTTTTTTTTTTGTCTTGGTGCTACCTGTTGAAAGTTCACTGAGGAAAAGGACTACATTGTTTTTGTTTTTATTTTCCTGTAAGAAAAACCACCTCTTCTTCAGCAGGAAACTTGTGATAGATCTTGTCAAAAGATTCTTTGTAGAATCAAGGAGTAGGACTGCAGGAATGTTTATATTAGCTTCCAAAACCCCTTTATGGAAGTACCTTTCACTGTTTGACTGTTTTTTCTGTCAAAAAGATGTTTTCCCCTCTGTGTACTCCTTAGAGGTTAAATTAAGGAATTTTATATTTAACCGTGACTGCTTTTCACCAGATATGCAGCTTCTATTGATGACATACTGGAGGAAGAAGAACATTATGCAGATCAGCTGAAAGAATATCTCTTCTATGCAGAAGCACTACGGTATGTACAGAAGCATATAGCTCAAATGAAGGCTATATTCCTTTCCTGTAGCACTATGGTGATGTTAAATTTACTGTGATATCGTTCTCTATCATTTGAGAAATGGAAATGTCAGCGTTGAGGAATCTCTGTAGTCTTACCTCTTTTTTTTAACTCATATTTGACTGTCATGTAGATGGCAATACAAATTAAACTGATCAGATTATTGCTGTCAGTGAAATGACAACCACATTAAAATCAGTATACTCTTGAAAGAAATGCTGTTTATGCCTCTACTTACACTGTTTCCTTGGTTTCTGGTGTAGTAGAACCCCAATGTATTGAAAGTTTCAGCTTTCAAATGAGATACACCCAAAGGTGCCCTCTGTAACTTTGACCTGCAGTACAGTATTGTGCATCTAAATACTGACACTTTTGTTTGGTTGGGTATTTTTTTTACATCAGCCTTTATAGAGCAGTCCTCCCTTACGGGCATATAAGCAAACTGCATTATGCTGTAAGATTGCTCCTAAAGGTACAATGCTTTCCTCGAGCTGGCTCTGAACCTCCTGAAGAGGTCTAGTAGGGCTACAGTGAATTGGGTTGGTGAGTGTGACAGCTGCTGTGTGGGAATCCAGAGCAATAGTAGCCTGTCCTGAGAGATGAGTGTGTAATATGGATGTAGCATTGTCAGCCCACACAGGACTGGGACTTATGGCAGGTGGTCAGAGAGAACTCTTCCTCTTTTCCAGATGAGGCACTATATGAATCTAGGAACACAGCTGCTTGTTTCATTGTTTAAAAAATAAAATATGAAGAACTTTATGATTGACTGATACACTGCTGCTGTGACAGGTACCATCTCCAGTACCTTTTGTTGCAGTTGTGATTTTTCTGTACCGTATTTTGAATACAAGTATTTTACAGTGCTGTCCTTAAGTGGGTGACAGGGCTTGTATTGCTGAGAGTGCCCTTCTGAGAGTCTAAAAAAGAGGAGCAGAACGCTGCTGTACTAAGAACTTTATGCTTTGATCCAAGCTTGCTTTACTGCAGCATTTGCAGCATTAAGCATTCTGTGATAAGGCTATTGAATCTGAGCTGGATAAATAACTGAATGTGCTGCTTGCCAAAAGAGAAAAGCACGCTGCCATACGTACAGTCTAAATGAAGGGAAGTGTAGCAAAGCAGAGTATTACGTGACAGATCTTTCATTACTTACATTTCAGGGCAGTTTGCAGAAAACACGAACTAATGCAATATGACTTGGAAATGGCTGCACAGGACCTAACATCTAAGAAACAGCAGTGTGAAGAGCTGGCAACAGGAGTGAGTCTTTTTCCACTTTCTTGTCCAAGATGCATTTGTTGGTTTTTTTAAACTTTATTTTTCATTTGAGCGAAGTTACTTAGAATGACATTTAAATGGCACTAACATGCTGGCTGCCGCTTGTGAGAAGCGGTATTCTGTGAGCCGAGGCATCTGAAGTGTAAAGCAGCTTGGTTCATGGTGATATAAGCTGTTCGTGCCAAACTTCTTTTACTGAATACTGAGCAAGTACCAGGTTGCAGGAAATGTGGCTTAAGGTGAATAACACAAACAACACTACCCTAAGGATCAAAACCTTGGGAATTGTGATAGACTTCACCTGCCTTTTGAAAGGTGGATGTTAACACTATGTGGTGTTAGTCCTTTTCATATGGAAGGTGGTGCTAATCTAATCTGAAAGTGGTAACTTAAGAATATTAAGAACTGCAAGTTCTTGTTGGCTCTATCTATGTTCTATATGGAACTACTTAATGGGTTTTTATCTCATGCAAAAGACATGAGTTGGTGTCTTTCCTACTTTGGTAGGAAAACTGACCTAAAAGGTTACCTGTGTCAGTGTCACTTGTAGTCCATCCACAGACCAGCCTTAAAAGAGTTTGGACACCAAATCACTTCCTTGTCACTTTGCTTGGTCTAATGTGAGGTACCTATCTAGGCACCTCCCAGACCTACCTAGCAATTCATGAAAATGTTGTTCATGAAGTAGAAGTTAAAGCAAAACCAGAACATCAGCTGAATAACAAAAATAAGCCCAAATATTCGTAGAAAACCCATGCAGTGTCTTGTGGCTGTGCTCAGGAATCCCAAACCTAGAGTGTCTTTGTTTTTTGTAGATCGTGAGAACATTCTCCCTGAAAGGGATGACCAGCAAGCTCTTTGGGCAGGAAACCCCTGAGCAGAGGGAAGCTAAGATAAAAGTTCTAGAAGAGCAGATACAGGAAGGAGAAGAACAACTTAAGTCTAAAAACCTGGAGGGCAGGTAAACAAGCTTAATGGTTTTCAAAGAAAACATAGGGCTTGTCTTAACAAAAGTCCTGGACTGAATGCTCTTGAAGGTGTTTGCATTTTGTAAGTGTTTTTAATATATTCCTGGTGTTTATGAGCTGTCTATAAAAGCTCCTGTCAGCTGCAAGTTGTGAAATAAAGTACAGTACACGCAGTTAGCTTCTGGTCTGAGTGTATGGCTTATGTAAAACCTGATGACTTTCCCAGTTACTGAGCCCACTCTAATGGCTGACTTGCATGCTTTTGTGTTCTGTTAGTAATATGTTTAGCAGATGGGCTTACAGAGCTGCAGCTGAATAGCCTGAGACTCAAAAGCTGATTTGCTTCAAATGCACTGTTTGGTTTGGTTTATGTTTGTGGGTCCTGAGCTTGTATTCTGCAGCTTCTCATGTGGGGAACAACTGACTTCTGTGTGAAAGATACTAGAAGTTCTGGCAAGCTGTGTTTCAGTCATTGCTTCTTGGTGTTATAACGAATTTTTCTTGAGGAATGCAAACATGGAAAACAGCAAGTAACATTCCTAAAGTGATGTGATTTGTGTCAGAACATGTTCATTGTGTACCACCATGGGTAACTGTGGTGTCTCCTAATATGTCAGGATTAGAGCTGGGAAGATAAGGCTAGTTCGTGAATAGTTCAAAACAACAAGACATTTGGTAAATGCAGTTTCTTAATCATTTTGACTGAAGTACTGAAGATGTGCTTTTGTAGCTCTGGAAGCAATTTTCAAGTGGATACTTGCCTTCTGTGTATGGTCCAGTACAAATGAAAGCTGTCATTTACAGAGATCTGAAGACACATCATCAAAACAACAAAATTAATTCCTGAAGTGAATTGTCTAAGTCAAATTTGCATTGTAAATATTTGTTCTGCTTAAGTTCTCAAATCCTCATGACAAGTGAGTTTTCACATTGGAAAGACCAAGATTCTGACTTGATAGTTGAAGAGGAAACGTGTGATATGTGCTGAATGTTAGCATAAAGACATGCAGCTACCCCGACAGGGTTGGAGGGGAAAAGTGTCATCAGATTTATGCTGTTCTGTGGCAGTGGTGCTTACTGGGGAAGAAAAAGCCCACCAAGCCAGCAACCCAGCACTTCTCTAGTTTAAAAGCTTTAGAAGAAGAAGATGGAGAATTAAGTAGTAGTGTCAATTATAACATGAGAACACAGTGGGATGCACCATAATGACAGAGCTTGGTTTACTGACTGAACGATGGAGTCCTGTGTCATATGTAGTTTCTCTGCTGAGAATCCAGAGGAAGGAGGGTGAGCTGAGGATGTAACATGTAAAACACTAACACAAACATTGCTTTTTAATTCCAGAGACTTTGTGAGAAGTGCCTGGGCTGACATTGAACGGTTTAAAGAGCAAAAGAATCACGATTTGAAGGAGGCACTAATAAGCTACGCAGTTATGCAGATTAGCATGTGCAAAAAGGTACGTTCAGCTTGTGAGAGGCCAGGCTCATGTATTTATCATATTGGTGGGGGATCAGAAGCAAACCTCCACTAACTAGGAGCATTGCGGTCACAGAAGTTTGGAAGTTACTAGTGTTAAACCTCCCACATGTTCTGTCCTACTTGGTGACATGTTAGTGTTGATATATTGGTGTAATAGGCAGCGTGGGCCAGTTCCAGTGTGGTCCCTACCTTACTCTTGTGTGACGTTCCGTGAAACTCTTCTGTAGAGACTTCTGTGGAAGAAAGTCTGAGGTTTGCAAACAGTATGTTTCCTCCTGTTGATTTTTAACTTCTGTTTTAAAGGGAATTCAGGTTTGGACAAATGCAAAGGAATGCTTCAGCAAGATGTGATTGTCTGGAAATGAATTTCTCCTCCAAGTGCCAGGGAATGGAAGCACAATTGTCTAACACCAGTGTTAAGTTGCTACATGACTTACATACAAATCATGAAATAAATGAATTAAGTGAATAGTTTTTCTTTCTGCTGACTGTAACTCAATAAAGGATGAAAAGGACATGTTGTTAAATGCTTAACCCTTCCTGCCACTTCTGTGGCGTGTTTTATATGTGGTAGCAAATAATTCAAGGGTAAAAGAGTTACTTAAAACTTCAGCTCTGTGTTGGGGCAAAGGTATAGGGAAAGTTGCCCCAGAAAGTCTGAACTGAACTGTTCTGAGAGTTGTGGAACACCCTGCTCTGCAACGTGTAGATCACTTCCAGATGCCCTTCTTTTCAGCCCTTGCTGTTGAGAATTTTTAATGCTCAAGGGTGCTTTGGTTTTATAATGGGACACACAGTTGTGTTCTTGAGGTCTACACACCATAAGAGTACAAAACCCAAAACACTGTAACGCCAAGGGTTCAAATGTAAATGCCTTCACATGTCCATAGAGAAACGTGCTTTTTCAGAGTTCAGGTTAAACAGTCTCAGGCTCCTGAGATGTTTGAAACTCTCTACAGTAGAGGTGTTGTACAACAGTTTAATATAATATTCTGCACTTACTGGTTCCCACTTGAGTTTTGATATGGGCACTGCTTACCAAACTTCTTCCTGCAAGTAAAGGAGACTGGTGACCCTGCTAAGCAGCAAAACCAAAGTAAAAGCTGGTAAGAAGCAGATGCAACTTTGTTGTTTGGAACCTGTTTACGCTGGATGTGAATCTGGCCTGTGGTGGTACTTCCTGTAAATGGTGTGATTTGGGTCTAAAAAGAATAGTTCTTAATGAAGACACTGAAATGAAAAACCTGATGCAACTTCTGTATTACTTTAGAGCCATGATGTGCAGAATCTACAATGAACAAAGGTGTCTGTCTGGCTCTTGTAACGACGTTTCCCCGTGTGTTTGTGTGTGTGTATATATGCCCCTATATATACACCAGTATAAGATGATATGCAGTTACAGGTACTTGCATTAAATGTTTCCAGTTATGAAAAATGACACTTGCCACTGTCATATTGGACTTCTTCAACATACTTAAAGATCCTGAAGTCTTGTGGAATTGGTCAGACTTGATTGTTAGTCCTGAAAGGAGGTTTCTAATACTCTGAAAAGTGTCAGTAACTATTCTGGATTGTAACACTACTCAGATCTTGTTTTTTTAAGAGATCCTCCAGGAAGTCTTTTAGATGTTCTTTTGGTAAGTTATCTAAGTGTAGTTACTGTTATGTCCCATGTTGCTTTTGTCTCTGCAGCATTCTTTTCTATAAAACCGTTGTAAAGAATTCATAAGCCCGGTGTATACTACAGCTTAAAAACTCTGAAGTAAAATGCTGGTCACTCCAATAATGTGTTGGTTTTTTCCAAGTGCATGGCAATGACTCTCCTGGCTGAGAGATGTTGTTGGGCAGAAAGAGGTCTCTCTGTTTATCATTGTCAGGGAGAAGTGTTGCTGTGTTCAGAGGCTGCAGTATCCAGTTCTGATACAGGCTGAAGGACTCCTGCATTCTAAACCAAGAAGTTGCACACTTGATGTATTCAGTAAACCTTCTAAAGGAGCGGTGCCTTAATACAATACCATGAGGCACTCAGAGTAGGTATTTTTCATGCACTTTGATTTTTAGTAGATCTTTCTGGTGCCTCTTTCCACGTTTCACTTGCTGTACAGCTTATTAAATGTATTGGTATGCCTTTTTTTCCTTGCTAGTTGTACTAAATCTAAGAAGGGAACAAAACAGTTCTTGTAAGTTTTGTGCCAAATAAGCTAAATAAAATTGCTCTTTGATATTTTTGTATTGTTGTCTTTTGTGAAAATCCTGCCTTTGCAGTTCTGACCACTGGTCTTTTAATCTGTTGGTATTAGTTCTTGTCTACCCCAGCTCACAGTGGTGTCCAGGCTTGGGTTTTAAAGAGAAATTGCACACAACTTAGCTGATGTGTGCTTTAGGTGAAGAACATAGTACTAAGGCCAAAATTAGGTGCTTGTAACCAGCCAACTTTGATCCCTGCTTTGTTTCTGCCCAAGCAGAACGAGCTGTGTAGGTAAGAGAAAACGGGTTTGTGGTGTTTTTTGACACAAACTGAGGAAATCGTCTAGTTAATGGCTGTTTCCATGTGGTTAATAGAGTCCACAGGAGAAGTGCACACTTGCTGTGCTTTTTTTCCTGCTACAGAGCAGGTTTAACTTGTGTAAATCGATCTGCTTTGCCTTGATGAGCTTCCTCCAGTTGTCCAGTAAATATAAAAAATTGGTGAAAGGCCTTCAGAGTAACAACAGGTAGGTGTGGACCATTGTAACTTAATCTCAGCAAACCCCTTGTGTTGGAAAGAGCTGATAGCCTACAGGGATCACATGATGGAGCTGTCATTGCTGTCCCAGGAATCTTCAGTGGGTGGATTATCAATGCTTATGCTGTCCCTGACCTTACTTGTTGTAGCAGGACCTTGACTCGTCAGTACATTTGGTTGTTACTGTTGTCTGCTCCTGAAATATGATGAGGATAAGGGAGCCAGCTGAAATGGGAAGGTAAAGTATTTTTATGAACTTTTTTTTACATGTTACATTCTTCCTGCCCAAGCAGAGTTAACCTAGCAGCTGTGTGCAGGGACTTCCTTGGCAGGCACAGAGCAAAACTTGGAGCTGAAGTCCATGCTGAAGAGCTGACCTTGGGCAGGTGAGCCAGAGGGAAACAGTGACTGGCCAAACACACAGCCTAGCCAGCCCCTCTGAGGCCTAGGCCTGCTGGCTGGGCTGTGAGCACTGCATCCTAGGAGAGACCCTATTTCCGTGTACATCTCCCCCTACCCCCCAAATGCTTCTGTGCCGTTTAGAAAGTGTTTCTAGTTTCTTAGGTCCCCTAAAGGACAAAGGACTACAGAGAAGGAAGTTGTCTCAGTTCCCCATGCTTGCTGTGCAGTGGCAAAGCAGGGCTCTAATTCGTGTTCCCTTATGACCTCCTGTTCTGCACATCCCCAGTGCTGGTGATTCTCTTCCTGCTTCCCAGCAGAGCTGGAGTTTCTCAGGTCAGGAAGTGTCTGGGAGAAGATGTTTACTGTTAATCCAACTGTTGTAGAGATCGCCGCACTGGAAAAGAGGAACTCGCGTGAGGTGCTTCCCTCTAGTGGATGGCTACCGAGGAGGGCAGGAGGCTGTGCTGGTGGTAGACTGAGAAATGTCTTTGTAGAAATGTCAGAGGCTTCCCTGCTGTGCCCCGAGCCGAAGCAGGGAGTTTTTACTTATGTTCTCTCTGGGCTATCTCCTGCTTTTCGCAGCCCGGAGAGCCTCAAGTTCCTACACAAGCAACGGGCTCTTGACCTAATTAGCTGCTGTTTTCTGATGCATCTTGGTGTGATACAGTGTTATCAAAAGGAGTATACACTTGTGGATTCTGTAGGGTCAAAATGCAGAGAACAACTTTTTTTTTCCTCCTCATCTTTTAAAGTTATTTTTGAGTGGTTCCTAGACTGGCCTTCCTAATGTATTCTTTCAAAAAGAAAGTTCTGCTCTGACTTGTAGAAGGTATCTAGAACACATAGCAAGGCTAAGCTGAAGTGACTCTTTGCTGGATTTGGAGGAAGACAACTACAAACAGTGCAAGTGCAGAGTGTTTGGAGTTGAGGGTAAATGGCATCATGCTGTGAGAGGCAAGGGGGGTGTTAAGCTGTTGGCACACGAGGGAAGATATATCTTGAGGAATGAGCAAAAGAGGGCGAAGAGGTAAGGACGAGGTGAAGAGGAGGGAGAGCAGAGCTGAGAGGAGCTGCAGAGTAGAACAGATGGAAAGGTTTAGTACCTGCAGGCTATGCTGTGCAGAAGGGGAAAGCAGCACTGGTTTGGTCCTTGTTTTGGAGGAGTAAATAAAAGTGAGGTAGGGAAATGTGAAGAGCTGTTAAAGACCCAACTGTAATACTAATGATAGTATCTAGGTCTGTGTGAAACTTGTGGTGACTGTGGTCTTTGCACTGAATTAAGCTGCTTCTCTTAAGCTCAGATGCAGAAATGTAATTTTGTCTAGCATTTTGTGTCACTATTTAATATCATCACTTCAAAATTTTTGGAATAAGAAAATAGGTGAAGAGCCTTCAGTCTTTAACAGCTGAGCATAAACTTTGTGGACACCCTGATCCAACAAACCAGCATGATCAGGCATGTGATCCAGGGGCCTGCTGGCTGATGCAGCTCTAAAACATGCTGTCCCACATACTGAAAACATCCCGGGGCTGGGATTCATGGGTCACTTCTTCATCTGCAGTGCGAGCTTTGTATCACGGTGCAAGGTAACGCCGATTCCGATTCCGTTGTGGCCACACAAAGCGACTTTGTGAGGAGTCTCCCTGGAATGCTGAGGTGGAAAATGAGGTAGTGGAAGGGAAAAGGCAACACCGACCGCCCTCTTGTGGGTCTCCAGCTCGGGCTCGCAGGGCCCGGAGTAAAACTGCAGCAGGAGGGGAGTAGGTGGCACTTGCTTTCCTCCAGTCCCGTGGAGGTGCAAGGGCTGTCACCACAGAGCATAAGGGACGCCTCAATGGAAAAAAGTAATTATGCTGGAGCAGAATTCCCTGCAGGAATTAGAGATGAATTCACATCCTGCTACTAATAAGACCCTGAATTACACTGCCATGTGCTGCTTGTGTGCAGGCTCCTCAGAACCTTTCGCGCTGAGCAAACACTGCCACGAGCTGGACTTGGAACAGGTTTTGGAGCTAGTGGTGTAGTCTCTTGCTTTTGGGTTTTGTTGTTGTTTTGGTTTTGTTTTTAATAAGTGCTTGGAAGTGCACTGACCTGCATGGCCAGAAGGAGGACTGACCTGCGACTGTGGGTGTGTTGTCAAACCTTGTGTTGTTCCAGGGGCTAAAAGCACAAACTTTATTTCCAGGCTCACTTGTCTACTTTTCCTCCTGAGCAGTGTGGAAGACTCTTGCCTGCTCACTCTTGCAGACACTGAATCTTCAGGGGGCAGTGGGGCAGAGCTGTGGGTTCCTTGTGCTGCAGCGAGATCCCTGAGTGAACATCACTCTTGCTCCATGTGTTCCGAATGAGTGGTCACTGTGATAGCCACAGCAGCTTTCCCACTCCTGTGTGACTTTCTCTGCTCTCCTCTGCAGGTCATGACAGCTCCTGAGACCATTGCTCCTTCACTTCAAGTCACACCTGGAGTTACTGCTGGCTTTTCAGAGCAGCCCTTTCCCCAGACCGACTGTGCTGGACTGCACAGAGCTGTGCCAGGCCTGGCACCGAGCTGCTGCTCATTTGCTTCCATCGGGTGACTCTTGTCATCACTGCTCAGCCTCTTCTTCCTCTAGTGGCTCCTTAATCTTATCATGTCCATCAGCTGTGGTCTCAATAATGCCCTCACTGCCCAGGCCACTAGCGGAGATGTGCTAATGAGCACAGAGCCAGCGTGGGATCCCAGTGGGACACCACTACCCCAAGAGTTCCTGTTTCCAGCGACATCCTGAAACCTTTGGCCAGATTCTAATTTATTTTAAGGAACATTAGGCTGGCTCTCTCCTTGTTTAGAGCAGGACCAGCTCAACCTGAGTGGGAAAAGCGGTGGTGTGGCAGACTGCTGCATTGATATTATTGCTTCATCAAGGAAGCTGTTGTCTATGAAAATGAGAATCAGTTTGACAAGGTCTGTTTTCCATGTTACCTGGTGTTAATCATTTTAAGCTGTTATCAAGTACTGCCTTCCCAGGGATTACTTTCAGACTGAGAGACCGATAATAACCCAGTCTCTCTAACTATGTTTTTTAATAAACAGTTAAGATATTGGCTGTCTTCTAGCCTTGTGGAATTTCTTCTAAAATTCAAGACTTGTTGAAAATCAGCATCTATGGTTCAGAGATCAACTATGTGGGGAACTTATATGAGCTTGACGAGAAGCTGCATGGATCGCAGATATAGGCACTGATTTAAGAAGCTAATGTCTGGTGCTGCATGCTGGGTGTGCCTCAGGAGAAAGGATCTCCTCGTGATGGAGCTAACACACAGCTATGGTTGATGAAGAGGGCTCACGGAGTACAGTTTGAAAATGAAATTCCAAACATATCCTTAAGCAGTTTAACATGTTACTGTACTGCAAGTCCGTGCCGTGGCTGAAATTTATTGAAGCTCTCCAGCTTCGCAGAACACAAGTGTTGGATTAACCAAGTAAACTGTCAAGAATATTTACTGCTGGAATGGGTTAATTCATGGACTGGAAGATACTGCTTGTCCTGGGAAGCCAAACTATTAGAGGAGAAGAGGAATCCTCCCTTCAACATCTCATATCCTTCTTGGTGTTAAGTCTTCCCTAAGTACATCTTGCTTCCTTACAGAGAATTGATATTTCCTAACCTCTAACTTCTCCTTATAGTTGGCTTTAGCATTCCCTTATACTGTGTCGCTTCTGCTTCTCCTCTAAGCTAGGACAGGAATTGAACATGTGTTGCCTCTTCCAATTTCAGGCCACTTCTTAAAATATTTGGAAATAATTGCTGGTGTTCATTCACTTTCTGTTCAGACTTCTTCTCCCTGCTGATGTAGTTATTGCTATTTTTAGCTTTAAAATGCTAAATACACAGTGCTTCGCTGAGTCTTTTTCTGTTTCCTTCCAACAAATATAATGATTGTGATTACAAGGCAATTTAGTGGTTGCTTGGTTTCACATTGCTTTAAAGTTTGAAAGCATTTCCTTTTTCCTCTCCCATGTTGAGGAGCTTCCTCTGCCAGAGTTCAATGAGAGATGCTAAGTCAGGGAGCAAGGCCATACCGGCTGCACTGGAGCAGCAGGACAGACACTGCAGTGGTGGTCATTAGCAGATGGTCCCAGAGAATTTTTGAATCTATTCAGGTGAAGTTTCTCCTTACCCTTACCAAGGTGGGATAGGTTTGTGCTGTGATACTGGAGATGCCCAGCGAACACACAGGGATCAGGTAGCCAGATCTCACAGATACTTATGGAGGGTTACAGAGCACCAGGTTCATGTTTTGGGGATACTAGCAGGATTTGTATGGTCTCAGGAGAGTGGAGAGTGGTGAACTGAACTACTTCACAGTGAGGGTGACAAAGCAATAGGCTGCCCAGGTGGGTTGTGGAGTCTCCTTCTCTGGAGACATTTAAAACCCACCTGGATATGTTCCTGTGTGACTTGGTTCTAGGTGATACCACTCTGTCAGGGGGATTGAACTAGATGATCTTTTGAGGTCCCTTCCAATCCCTAATGACTCTCTATGTTTCATTAATTGAACCGAGCCCCCATAAAAATATGAAACTTTGGCAGACTGCAAACATTTGGCTCCTTGCACAGCCAGATTTTCCCTGTGAGCTGTTAGGACATGTCTGAGAGAGCAGAGAGCACAGGAACTTCTGCGCCTGTTGGAGCTGTCCCTTTTGGAGAGTGTCAGCCTTCAAGCTTCTGGGTTAACTGCATTAATGCAGCTCTAGCGCTGTGAACAGCAGCAGTGGCCCTGCTGTGACCACATCCCATGTAACAACAGCAGGCCCACTGAAATGTCCTTCAGAGTCTCAGCATGTTTGCCCAGAGCAGCTCAGCAGCACAAGCTAAAAATGAGGTTTTAATAATAACAGAACAGCCCCCCCAGAAATAATCTCTGAATGGCTCCTCGGGGCACCAGAAGCAGAGACGAGCCGCTTCCTGCATACCAAGGGCAAGGACAGCTCTGGGAGCTGGTCGCTGGATTTGCACTAAACACACAATTCTACCCCTTTGCCCCATAACTGCTTCCCAGTGAGGAGATCTGGCTCTCACTGCAGGAGCAGGGCATGGAGGCTCAGGCCATATCAGCAGTCACTCAGGACAAGGAAGTTTCAGCTAGCCAGCCTAGGTAAGACACAAACTGAGCAGATCCTACTGTAAAAGAAATGTGTCTGTGTGCGTGTGAGGTCTTTAATTCGTGATGTGCTGCGCCCACCAGCTTGGAACCGCTTTGATTGTGCCTGACCAGGAAAACAACCTCTGACTAATCTCTCTGTGCTTCACAAGCAGTTTCACAACTAAATTTAGTACAACCTTGCCCTCTCTGGACTGGCCCTGAACACTGTTGCTGTGGGTGCCCTTCAGCAACACAGACGTGACTAACTACAGTGTCTCTGTGCAAGTAAGGCCAAGGTGTTTTTCAAGCAGGCTCACAGACATGAATCCATCTCACCTAACCAAACTGGGGGAAAGGTACTGTGAGGAATAATAGCTGAGGTGCAAACTATAATCTATACACATGTCAAAATCCTCCTCTGATGAGAGTGTTCTAAGTCCTTCTCCAGCCCAAGGTGGTGCCATGGAAACAGCCTATTTGTTGCTTCCATCCTCTTATGAGGCTACAGCTTAGTTGAAGGTAGGGTGAAGTGCTTTAGTTCATGAATTTCCAAAATGCTTGGTCTGAAATAGCATCCCAAAAATCATATTATATAAACCATTCCAATTGCTAAATGAAGCATTCATCATAAATGTGAACACACCCAACACAAAGTTTCTGAGCTCTTTGGAGATGCAAAAATAAGAACAGAATAGGAAAATTTATGAATCAACCTGGTTGTCCAGCTGCAGTTGCACCACCAAGCAACCCAGACCGTTGGCCAATCCAAAGCGATACTGAAGTAGTGCCAAGGAGGATTATGGTATCACATCAGAAAGGCTGAGATGATAAATAAAAGGTCGAAAGAGAAGATGTCTATGGAATATAATGTTTGTTTTCCTTTTCAAAAGTATTTCTTGGGAACCCAGCGCTTGCAAGAACAGACTGTACTGGCAAACAAAGAGCAGTGGGAAAACCCACCAAGTCCACTTCCAGCCACATAAACAAACGCGTCTCTGGGCATGACATCACAGTCCATAAAAGCCTTCTGCACCAGCGTTTCATTCGGCTTAAAGAGCATCATGAGCATTCGTTTGAGATTTGGCACATTGAATAACCCAGGGGGAAAGTATGAAAACTAGTATTCAAGACTTTCCTCTATTCATCAAAGATCTGAAGGCAGCATTTCCCACCAGCTGACACAACATGTTTCAGCTGTTTTTCCTGAAGAGCATCATAGCTAGAAAGAGCTATGGGGCATGAATAGTTCTCCTAGCAGTGATGTGAGCTGCTGGTCTACCTTCTGCTGCAGAACCAAGGGCGTCTGTGGTTGTGGTTGTGATAAATCCTGGCCATAAGCCAAGCTCTGACTGAAAAGTCTGCGTCTGCTTCTCCAGAAAGAACAATTCAGAAGTAAAGTCAAAATAGTATGTTGCATCTGAACAATACTCTACCACAGAGTGACAAACCACCAAAAGACAGCTGTCAGTGATCTTTCCCACATCATTACTCTTCTCAGTGTCATCTCGTGATAGGACAAGGGGCAATGGAGGTTCCATATAAATATCAGAAGAAACTTCTTCACAGTGAGGGAACAGGCTGCCCAGGGTGGGTTATGGAGTCTCCTTCTTTGGAGATGTTTAAAACCCGCCTGGATGTGTTCGTGTGCAACTTGGTCTAGGTGACCCTGCTGTGAGGGGGATTGGACTAGATGATCTTTCAAGGTCCCTTCTGATCCCTAATGATTCTATGATTCTATGTTGGTTTAGTGTACAGTATTTAAGAGATAATCAGTACTTTGAACTTGAATTTCCTATCTTCACATAAAAAAGGCTTGAAGGATGGTGTTTGCAGGAGCAATCTAGACTGTTGGTGAAACATTTGCAGGGAACGTTTACATGCACAGATGGAAAAGGCCTTTAGAAATTATTGCGTAAAGGATAACGAGAAGAATTTAGGATTTGTTGACCTTTCTTGAGAAACATGGTCTAGAGAACAGCTGTTTATGGTACTTGAAACTAATTGTTCATAAGTAGTCCTGAGAAGGATCCATTTGCAAGTCCAGGTGAGTGGAGTCAGCAGCACACTTAAGTGTGACATAAACTGCATTCAGCATCTATAATCTCTTACTCATGGTAGCTAAGAAAATGAAATCACTTCCGTCAATGCTTAGGCTATTACCAAGAGATCGAGTGTGTCTGACGAACAGGAGTCAGAAGATAGGAAATCTGTTGCTCTTTGCCCTGGAAATGATTAACAACTACTTTCTTTTAAGTGAATCCTGGAATCTAACCTGGTTTACTAATCTCAGTTTAGGAACTGAGGAACAATTTCCAGCTTTGAACATTTCCAAATATGACAGAAAGCTTTTCACCTTGGGGTGCTACCAGTTCATCTGTTGCATCTGAGAGGCGTGTATCAACATTGTGCATCAACAGTCAGACCACTGCAGAGGGCAACATCTATTTGACAATCACCCTTTGCTCAGGCAAGCAATGGGGAATTCTCCAGAAGCGTAGCCAGCTATCATCCCTGTTTGATCAAAGCCTGAAAAATAAAATTTCATGGAAGGTATGAATTTCTGTACGTGTACAAGGTACCCTTCGTGTCTAGCAAGCGCCCAAATCTTTAGAAAACCCAATAAAATAGGATCAGAACGAAACGCTTTGACTCCAGGCTTGCAAAAACTCCATGAGAGAAGTAGCACTGGAGGAGAATACGCTCCACAGTCACAGAAAATCTCTTTCTCCCTTCTTCCATCAGGGGTGAAAAAAGCCAGACAAACAAGGCTCTACTTACTGGTTAAAATAAAAGGTGACTCACAATGTGGGTGAGTAAAAATCTGCAAGACTGCTTTTCATATTTGTCCAGTGTAATGATCATGCTGCAGACCTTTTATGGATGATTTGAAATATATGTGAGCATAGAAGGAATGTGGGGGTGAGAAGCGCCTTCTTTTCCCACGTATAACCCCTAACCACATGAATCTTAAAAAAGCTTAAAGCCATAGTTCAAAACAAGCCAAGTAGCACCGGGCAGAGCCCGAGGAGTTGTTCTGAGACAGCAGAAAGAGCAGGAAACAGGAGCTTGTGTCCTTTTCAGGGTCAGCTTAGGACACCGTAAGTACTGGGAGAGCAGAAGCAGAGAAACTGCTGTCTTCCACTAATCAGAAAGGCTGTCACCCATTATCAAGCCGTGTCTGTATGCCTCAGACCACTAGGCACCATTGTGCAGTTCAGGTAGATGGAATCTGTACAAATTGATGTCCAGAATGGAGTATGATGAGTCTGTTTTGCATGAGAGGATTTGACTCTAATGGTATAGACTCATGTTCAACGTTGTGATCTCTGCCTTGGACCTTGACTTCCAGTCAAGACTGTCCCCTGGGGTCAGAATTTTCTTGTCGTGTGTCATACAAAGAGTTAGAAGAGCTTCACTGCACACTAACTGGTGCCATATGTGCAGCCCTAGAGCTTTTTCTGGGAGTCAAAATGGGCCAAAGCAACTATGCAGGAGGTCAAGTGGCATTTCTCACTCTGCAGCCCAACACAGCCTTCCTTCAGATACATGCTACCGTTCCTTGGCATGGTCCTTTTACCTTCTCACTCAACAGATATTCTGTATTGCTGGAGGGAAGTCCTCTGTACAGAATAACCAGACTACAATGTTCTACCTCCTTGAGCACAGCTATCTGGAAACTTTTTCCTACACAGGCCAGGATGCTGTTGGTGGTATTTCTCCTCTCTCTCTATTATACAATCAACCGCAAAAGTAGAGATATGTGTTTGTCTCTTTCTGAAGACTTACTGAGACCTTGTGGTGCCGTCGCCAGGCAGGAAGTCCCTCTTCTCAGCACGCAGCAGACCGTGGCAGAGCAGCGCAGTGAGCGTGTGGACTTTGCTTCTGGGTGTAACACAGCTTGAGCACTGTCCAGGTTTCTGGGTGGCGCTGCATCCTTTGGCACTATCTAGGGATGCGTCAAGCTTGTGGGACTGAGTAGCCTTGTGACATGGATGTAGCAGCGTTGCACTTGTGATTTGGTTGAGGAGATGGTACAGCGAGGCCTGGCACACGCTGGCAGCTCTGGGATGAAAAAATCTGGATTTCTTTCTTGCATGAGTCTTGGCACAAACCCTGACCTGGTTCTGTTGCTCACCACAGGTTTGCTTGGGGCTGTTATACTGTGACATCCTTCCCTCCACCTTCCCTTTTCTGTGCGAATCTAAACTGAATTTCTCCACAGCTTTAGCGAGAGGATGAAGTTTATAATTGTTATGGTTTCAAAAGCTAAGCAGAAGTTTTATTTAGTTGATCCCTGCACTCCTGCTGTCTAGCTGTTGTGAATGAAGCGCTTGGTGCAGTCATGGATGAGTGTGGGGAGAGGGAAGACTGCAGCTGATGCACGAGGCACTGGATATGGGACAGAGAAAAGGCACACACGGACTGATTCCCACCAGAAGTCATCTCTGTCTCTTTGGGTTCTCTACAGGGCTCAGCACCTCCTCCTGCCCTGTGACCTGGGCTTCCACTATGTCATAGGCAGGAGTAGCAAACAAACAGAGGTCCATTTAGGGGTAAATCGTATGTGCAGCATTATCCTTTGATGCATTCATAGCCCCGAAGAACTGATTTTAGGGAAACAGAACAGAAGGAAGGCAAGGAGGCCAGTATCATCAACTCCAACCACCCCCAAACTTTGAGGAGGTTTTCCTCTTACTTTGTCCAGGCACAGTATCCACCTTCTTGCAACTGGAATTGGTTGAAAATCGCAGTGACACTTAGAAACGCAGGGTACTTGCCTCCTGAATTTGCATCTGTGTCAGCTTGGACTCTAAATTCCTTGCAAAGATTTGTCATGTTCAATAGTCAGATTTTGAACTTCCCAGTCCAGACACATCACTTCCACGATCTTTCAGTGACAGAAGTGTATATTTTTTAAACCAAACTGGATTTATTTTTGTAAGGTCTCTGGACAGCTACCAACAAGAAAGAGGCAATTAGTCAGTAGAAGTGAAGCTTTACATTCATGGCAGGGTTTCCAGCGACTCCTTCCTGCTGTATAATGCATTAGTGCGATCAAATCAAATCAAATCATCACTGCTGACATTTTCCCACCTGTACTTCTTAATTTTTGAAATGATGTAATTTAAGATACATTTGAAATAAAAAGAATTATTATACATTGTCCTTGTCCCATTTTTCATGTTGGAATGATTTGAGGCCCTTGAAGGGTTTATCCAGCTAATCCCTCTTCAGAAGCAGGGCACCACTAGAAGTCACTTGGCATCTGGAGTGGATCGCCTGGAGGAAGTGTAGGCAGTCTTTGGATGTCTGGCTTTTGTCAATACCACTGTACAGATTTAATGACGATATGATGCAAGCAAAGTCCTGCTTTCCTGCTCAGGCTTCTGATCTCAGAGGCTGAAAGGAAGTTTCTTAATGCTACTGTGAGACCGGGCTGTTTAATCTGTCATGTAGGCAATTTACGGATTTCCATTGCTCTTTTCTCCTGCCAGCAACCGGGAGCATAGTCAGGACCACACAGTCATAAAGACTCTTAGGATGGGTGCATTAACCCCAGCAATTCTAAGGTTAGCGTGTCTGTTTCGATTTGATTTTTTCTATATGCCAGAACACCACTGTGTGTGGAGCAGGTGCTTGTTATTGGATCATTTCCTGCACCTCCTTTTTTGCTGCCTAAAGCTGCTACTCTTGGTAAAGCTGGATCATATCAAACACAACCTTACAGTACTTTTAACTTGTAAGGTACTTTCAGCTTGTAAGAACCAAGCCAACGCACGGTAAACGGTTCTGGTGTTTTTATCTCCATTTTGAACACAAACCTTAAATCAGAGACACTAACTAAGGACCCTGAGGCTTAGTTCAAAATTCGGCTTTGTTAGTACACTACATCTTTTAAAATACTGGTTTATTCTGCTGACAGCTGCAGACTAAGGCTTCTGTGGGGCTGCTCTGAAGTTGGTTGCACTGGTTTGTAGGACCTCTTCAGAGGTTCTTCCATAGATTGCACCAAGGCTGTCTCTCTGTATTGTGGGTTAGCCCTGAGGTTGGGCTTCACTCACGTCTCTGTTTTCTCTATTTTTGGCAGGCCAGTCTGTTGCAGAAGTCCTTTGACTGTCCAGCCAGAGTAAACATTTTTGAGGACTTGCCTGCCTAGGAGCAGCTAAGCAATGCGCTGGTGTCCTCAGGTGTAGAAATTTCTCAGCACTCATTCCTACTCAGTTACTGCTACCCCTCATCTCTAGACTGCCCACCAGCAATGGTCTGTCAGTTCTTGGTGAGGTGTGTGTAGCTGGGAAGTCGTGAAAGTCGGAAGAAGGGATCCATTGTCTTTTTATTAACAGAAATTGGCACCATTATTCAGGGTAGCTGGTGGGATAAAGAAAAGGTTATATTTCCTCCTTTGTGATTTCAGGTTGGCTCCATATAAGCATATTACAGTGTTTTAACACCTGGCCTACAACCGGCAAGCCGGATATCCTGGCTCCTAGTTTAGAATGCTTCTGCCAGCGTTACTTTTCTCGTCCTCTCCCAGTGCACTGAGGAGCAGTTGTATCATCTTCTTATTGCCAGGTGTCAGCGCTAAACAATGTGGTACATATCATCGCCATCCTCCTATCAGATGTTTATGGAAGCATCTTCATGCATGTTCCAAAGCTGCTCTTTTCATGAGAGAGGAACCTCCTCACCATATATTTGATAAATTCAATAACTACACATGTTTTAGCACACACCTTTTCTATAGTACCTGGGAGACTCAACCCTAGTTGGTGATATGCTTTGAGGATTGCCTATAAGACTAAGTCCTGCCCACCTGTGTAGATACCTTTCATCTGTGTAGGTATCTTCCTTCAAGTTGGCCCAATGTTTGGTTCTGTGATTCTGAAGTACACAAAGGTCTCTCTGCCCTGGCTCAGATTTTCCATGTTGTCTTGGCAGTCCGTGAGATAAATCTGAGCTATTAAATTTGTTATGAGTATTGTTTTTTGTACCTAGTGGCACACTATCTGGACTTGCAATCATCCCTATGATGTCTAGGGATTGGGCACAGAGCAGAACGTGTGACCCACAGTTAGCTCATAGCTAATGTATCCTCTGTGACGCTTCCTAATGTGGAAGAGTAATGGACTTGACAGCACCAGGGGAGATCAAACAGTTCAAGTGCCTGTGTCAGAGAGAGAAGTGGCTCACCAGACCTTCCACAAGGGTCATGGGTTAACCCCTTTTCTGCATGTGAATCTGGAGGACTGCCCCATGGGATCAAGGTACCAGGGGTCCCCTTGAAGTTTGTGCAGCTCTTCACTAAGACCTGAAGCCCTGGGATTATAGCCAAAGGCCTGTGTTACACATGGGAAGCAGCTTTCCCCAAACTGGGGGAAAGAAGGGAGTCATTCTCTTCCAGCCACCTAGTCACGTTACTGCCTTCAGCCCCTTCTCTCCTGTACAGAAGAGTTCTGGGATTAACAAATGAACATTAGCTTTTAAGAGCATCTCATTTCACTTCTAAAGCCAATAGTCCGAGATGGCAGGTTTCCACTTTCGTTACTTTTGCTGGCCTCTACAGCCGACAACAGTGAGCGCTCGTGTTGTTGAGAACACTTGTGCAGTTTGGGTCTGTCTTGCTCAAACAGTGTCTGTCTTGACATTGTCCAGAGCAAGCAAACACTGCGCTGAGCACAGAGGAAGTCTAGGAAACAGTCTTTTGGATAAAACTGCATTTTAGATGTGTCCAGTGTTTCTTTCTTGTTCCAAGGTTTGTTTAGCATGACGAGTCCTTGTGGTGGCATAAGTAGGAGGAGGAACCCAAATTCATGCCTTGATACAGAAGTAAAGTTCCTTGTTTGGGTGTTTGCTGGATAAGTGCTGCTCTTAGCCTTGTGGCTAGCTTGGCAGCCTTGCTCTCTGGTTACCTCAGCCTCAACCAGCCTGATGTATGGCATTTACAACTTGCCCACCAGTCTGCCAGTAGACTGATGCACAGAAAGAAGGCCCTCAAGAAATAGGAATGTACTTCTGGAACACTAATATAGGAAGCTATGGCTTAAATATAAGTGGTGAGAAGAGGGAAGGCAATGTTGTGGTTGTGGTTCAGGATCCAAGAGATCTAGCACTAACTTAGCTTTTCTGCACCCTGAGTAACTTCAAGCAAGTCACGTAGTATCTCCAGGCTTTGGCTCTTCATCTGCATGATGAATAAACACTTATTTCTTAAGCTTTACCAAGATCTAGTGTCTGAAATAATGTAGCTCGATATAAGACAGAAGTGGACTCATAAGATTAGAGTGGTCTGCAAGTTATTTAACTGCAGGGTTAAAGGAAAATGTTATTAGAATGGTTTTTAATCTGTTACAAAAGGCTATATTCAGCACGTTGTATGAGTACAATGACATTCAGACGAAAAATGGGCCAACTTAAAGTATACTAAAAATAATAACATATAAGCAAGCCATGGAGCATGACTTAGAGGACCAAAATAGCACTGAACAGAATAACCACTGCATTTTTAAAATTGTCACATAGAACTATGTGAGTTGGTGAGAATCAGCCAGCCTTGGTTACTCTTTACCATCTTCTTGAGCATCCTTTTCTCTAAGTTATTTTTTAACTGGAAGTTTTCATTTTCTTTCTGAATTGCAGCATAGAGGTTACCTCACTAAAATTTTCCTGATCACTATAATTGCTCTGAAATGGTCTCAGTAGCACGAATCTGATACTACACTTTTGCTTTTAGAATATGGGATTTCTACCCACTGAAATTTCAGGGTGCTTCTTTTTTCTTGCAATATTTTGGGTACACAAAACACAGTCCTTCAGCTATGCATCCTGCCCTTCTGGAGCTGAAAACCCTACAAATGGTGCATCACACTGGTGCCTGTCTTGCTAGAAGGCTTCTGCTGTGTCCTGTATCCGGGTAACCACTTCTAGTGCCCACCCAGTGTTTCCCCTGTCCCAATTTTGAGGTATTTGTCACTGGAGTGAAAGCATTTCGGGGCTCTGTATTTGCTGTGTTGCTCAATATCACAGCCTAACTTCTTTCTTTCTTTCTTTTCTATGCCTGTTCTGACTGTTTCAGATGTCTGAGACGTGCCTGAGATCATTGCTGAGCCCAGAGAACAACTTCATTCTAGCATAAACTTGTTGTTGGCACTGATTCACTTACCTTTGGTCTCAAATGATTCTAGATATTTACAGTTACAAATCTGAGACATCCTCAGTGGGCTAAAACACTGATAAAGAGCTAAGGGCAAACTGTGACCTTTGAGACCTGCTGCTGGAGGTTGCATAGAGTGCTCTAGAGCACCTCAAAGGGCATCAGGTGCTGATGTGTCTGAAGCTAAAGCTTGTTCAGTGCTAATTAAAAAGGCAAAATACATCCGATCATCTTTGTCACAGGCCACTACATTAATGCCTGTACCTGAAGACAAAGACGTATGGTAAACAAAAATGTTTTTTTTAATAGAGATAGTTTTAGCACGAGACTTTTTGGGCTGTGCTTGGCCGACTGTAAAACAAGAAAGACTGGTGGGGTGATTGCAGAGAGTGGAAAAGCTGAATAGAGAGTTTGAGGGGAAAAAAAAAAGATGAAGATAATCCAAACAGGCAACTGAAGCATTTTTTAAAAGTTTTGCCTTTGGGATAATTTTTATCCCATTTTATTTAATGGGTGTTTACACTGCTAGAATTACTACTACCCATTACAGTGTTACTTCCCACAGATAAATAAAATTCTAGAAAGACAGAGCTACATTGATGCTTTATTTAAGGAAACCCTTCTCTGAATTTTTGGCTTATGGACATGTGTTTTACTTTACTTTTTCTAGGAACTGAATTCTTAGGACATTGTCCTTAGATGCTTCTTTGTCATTGACTAATACCATGAGAGAAGTCAAACATCCTAGAGAGAAGACAAGTTGTGGTTTTTTTCTCTTTAATTGTGGTCAGCTTGTGATATTTTGTAGCACTGAGCTTTTCACTCCTTTTCCCCTCCTCCTTAAATTGTTATTGACATTTCAGTCAAACAATTAAAATTAGCATATCTTTAGACTTATATTAAGATTTACAAAAAGTTCTGAGTACTCACCGATTCCAAGGGAGGATTTTTCTTTGTAGTTACCCAGGCTGCAATAGAACCCTTTTACACAGATGATGTCTGTAGCTCATGGTCTTGTACAGATGTAATGGAGACTCAGGAAATGGAAGAACTGTACAGCCTACACAGGAACAGGGCTAGAGGTGAGTGCATGAAAGGCAGTTAATGTACCTTATTCAAGAGGATAATAGCCCCTCAAAAACACAGTGAGTGGGTGTGGTGAGTGATAAAGACTCATTCTGCAAGGTGCCTACTTCAATAAAAGTCCAATGTAAAGGAGTGTACATGGGGTCTCAGTCAAGCGAGATGCTTCTCTAACCTAGAAATGCCTCTGACCAAATGAATTCCCTGATCTGGAATCTTTCTGTGTGGTCCCTATATGTTACGTGTGGTTGATTTGACAGAAAGTATTCAAAATCTAGAATAAAAGCTTCTGTGTTTGTAACAGTCTGAACATCTTGGACCACCTACTAGCTCAGAGGCATTTGTGGAAGCCAACATGTTTAGAAATGCTTCTTTCTTCCCTCTGGGTATCAATGACATGTATTGACCCAGCCCTACTAATGGTAAAAGCATCCAAAATCCTGCCTAAATAAGTTAGTAGGGGTAAAAAAACCACACTACTGCTGTCTTCATAAGTTTATCATCCTGGCACTGTGGCTATTTCTTACTGGTTTGATGTGAACAGCATAACTGGGAAAAATCTCACGTACTAACTGGCTGGTGATAAAGCCATCAAAAGGCAAGCAATAAGCAACATGTATTTGAAGACTGACGTCTTCTTCACTTGTCAAGGAGGACTAATGTAGCAGTTGGCAGATTATTCTCTTTAGAAAGAAACAGAAGGGGAAAATGTGTTCTTGAGTTCATCATGCTTTAATCCAGAGCAGAAGCTGAAGAATACTGTCTTTTGAAGGGCAGCTGCTACTAGGGGTTACTAGCTGTTGCTAGATCTTTTACAAGGGATAGCACACAATGAGGCAGAAAGCTGAATTTTTAGATCCTATCCCTCGTTCTAAGGTATTTTGGAACTTAGTGCATTGTAGAAATGCTTTGAAATAGGTAGTCTGCACTGGGTTGCCTTAGGATTTCTATAGGTAGGGCAGAATGGATGAAGAGAAATTGTCCTAGAAGGCTTTATTGCTCTCTGTTCTCTTTTGCATTGCCAGCCAATATTTTCAAGCTGCTAGAAGCAAATAGGCAGCAGAAGAACAGCAGCAGCAGTGAAGGCACAGACTGCCAGCTCAACTCCAGCTAGACTCATACACTACATTCCTCCTGTTGCACAACTGCTAATATGATTTACATTATGATGTCCTGCTCATTCTCAGGCATCAGTGACTTGTGATGATTAAGCAAGTAACAATGTGTTATCCCATGCCTGCATGATGCTTATAGGGAATTTAAACTGTGTTCCTAGAATCAGAGTTTATCATAGGCAAAAATTTGCAGAACTGGAGAGCCTAACGCAGCTGTGGGAAAAGAGACACTGGAGGTAAAGTTCCTTGCATGAGAAATAAAGGACCTGGGTCCTCAAACCACATCGAGGAAAGGTTCATGCCTGTGTCAAAAAAGAAAAGAATCAGACAGGGAACACGGCATGATACAAAAAGCAGACAGGCAGGCTCTCCAGGGGAGACAGTGTGTGAGGCTGTTACTCGATAACCATGTCATTAATACATGTGACTAATTATGGCAATTAGCAATAAACACGCAATGCCATATCTGATAAGCAGTTACTTCCCTGCTAAACACAAGTGCTGCTTGTCATATTTTCTTTCAGTTCCTGGCCAGGATTAGCTAATTGGAGGAAAAAGCCCTGTTGATTGTGTCTGAGAAGAGGAACTCTGCTCTCTGTGATACTCTTGAAGTAACGACATGCACTATTACTTTATTATTTAGTTTTAATTTACTTTTGGGGCACTTTTAGGAGGAACAGGGAACACAGAGAATGGAGGAATATTAAGTTGATTTATGAATAATCAGCTGAATCATCACAAATGAGGAAAAGGGTTCTTTAATCCACTGTGAAAGGACACTGGCTCTATTTGAATGAATTCTGTGATCCCTCCTAGAGAAGCAGAAGAACGCTTTCTGGCTATTCCTTTAGCCTACTCTGTTCAGTTGGTTTGTCCACTGGAAATGAGAAATCTGAAATGAAAGAAACCAAGGCAGGAAACACAGGAAAAAGGAAGAGAATATATGTGTTTGTACAGACTTAATTGTCTTTATACAGATGGGTGTCTTAAAATTATTACTTGCCTGCCATATCAAAGTCTGCACTTTATGAAAATCATCTAATCTTTCAGTTATGGTAAACCAGCAGATTCAGCCTTTTTGACTGGAAGCTTTGAGCACAGAAATGGTATTTGACAGTCTGGCTATGCCAGAGCCAAAAAGCCTACAAAAAATACCTGAATCAAGCCTTGGTCATTTGAACAAAGCCCAAACCAGGATTTTGTTGGTAAGTAGGTACCTACATGGAGTAATCTAGTTGAATGCAAATCATCTGTGTCCTCCAGCAAAACCGAACACTGATCTTCTTTCAAGTACATGTCAGCAAAGAGGATGCAGAGAAGACAGAGAAAGAACTAAGCAAACTTAACAACTTCCTCACGGTTTTTTTTTTTTTTTTTAAAAACTTGTTAGCAATAACCCGTGGATTGCAAAGAGATAAAAGAAGGTGATCCTCCATTTCAGCTGGTGATCATCTGCCTTTGCTACAGCCGGGAAGCTCCAATGCCAATGAGTTTTGAATTCATGTTGAAGGTAAGAAATGAAGAATCATAGAATCATGGAATCATTAGGGATTGGAAGGGACCTCAAAAGATCATCTAGTCCAATCCCCCTGACACAGCAGGATCACTGAGACCAAGTCACACAGGAACACATCCAGGCGGGTTTTGAATGTCTCCAGTGAAGGAGACTCCACAATCCACCCCAGGCAGCCCCTTCCAGTGCTCTGTCACCCTCACTGTGAAGAAGTTCCTTCTTATATTTATGTGGCACCTCCTATGTTCCAGCTTACACCCATTGCCCCTTATCCTATCACTAGATGACATTGAGCAGAGCCTGGCTCCATCCTCCTGACACCCACCCTTCACA
>JAOXOE010040711.1:0-40023 GCA_028565055.1 Phoeniculus purpureus | reverse complement strand
TCATCTTGCGCGGTATCTTTGGCATCTAAACGACCAGTTTCAGTAGTGATACGGTCATTGGTTGCCTTGTCTTTGCCGTCAGCATCCGCTTTATTTGCCGTAATAACTTCATCTTGAGCAACGTCTTTAGCATCTAAACGGCCAATTTCGTCAGTCATCCGATCGTTAGTAGCAACATCTTTACGATCCGCTTCGGCCTTATTCTCAACAATATCTGTCTTCATATTGCCTAGATCGACAGAGAAATTATTATTAAGATCTTCAATGATATCGACACGGTTTGTAACGGAGAATATGTCATCAGTGTTGGTCTGGATTTTAATATCCTGTTGCTGATTGATATTATCTATTCTGGTTACGTTTTGAGTAACATACTGGTCTTGCTGATTATTCTTGATATCTAAGCGTTCAGTCTCAGTAGTAATGCGCTCATTAGTAACAGTATTCTTGCTGTCAGAATCCGCTTTATTCGCTGTAATAACTTCATTCTGAGCAGTATTGACGCCATCTAAGCGCTCAGTTTCAGTGGTGATACGCTCATTGGTGATGGTGTTCTTGCTGTCAGAATCAGTCTTATTGGTAGCAATAAGTTCATCTTGCGCGGTATCTTTGGCATCTAAACGACCAGTTTCAGTAGTGATACGGTCATTGGTTGCCTTGTCTTTGCCATCAGCATCCGCTTTATTTGCCGTAATAACTTCATCTTGAGCAACGTCTTTAGCATCTAAACGGCCAATTTCGTCAGAGAAGGCTTGGTCTTGCGCAGCATCTTTGGCATCAAGACGACCAACTTCATCGGTAACACGGTCATTAGTGATCGTATTCTTGCTGTCAGCATCGGCCTTATTGGCAATAATAGTTTCGTCCTGCGCAGCATCCTTAGCGTCAAGACGGTCCACTTCGCTAGCCAGCGTATCGTTTAGATCAGAGATATCTTCCTGATTTTTGACAACCTTTTTATTAATCTGCTCAACACGTTCGTTGGTTGTCTCGATCATGGTCGTATTATTAGTAATAGCCTGTTCAGTGTTAGTAATACGCTGGGTATTATCAATAATAGTGTTATTACTGCTATTAATCTGATCTTGTAGCTCAGAGTTATCCTTATCGATACGGTCAACTTCTTTATCGATTTTATCCGTAACTGTTGTTCCAGTTTTAGACAGTTCTTTTTCTAGCGCGTTCAACTGACCAAAGTTAATAGCATCAGTATCTTGTGTACCTGCTGCAACATTCGTAATTTGGCGTTTTTGAGTATCAGAACCAACAGAAACAGTGTAGTCACGATTGTTTGTTGAGTAATCACCCAGAGTAATCGACCCACGACCGCTAGAGATAATGTTGTTACCTAGCACAGCACTATTCTGGTTAGATACAAAGTTTGAATGGCCGAATACGTTCGCACCACTAGAAGTGATAACGTTGTTGTCACCAACTAAGTTGAATTGACGATTATTATCTGTTGCTTTTTCAGCAGTAAACTTGGCATCAGAAAGATTTACAAGGTTGCCTTTACCGAGTAGGGCGCCGTCAGCAGTATTTACAGAGTTGTCAACACCAACAACGGCAGTATTTGCGTTAGTCAGGTTATTCTTGCTACCTAGCACCACACCATCAGTAGATTTTCTTACGGTGTTACCGATACCATTAACAGTTGTGCCTTTAATGTCGGTAAGTTGGTTAGATAACCCATAGACTAGGCTTGGCGCATCATCGGCACCACCTTCAACCTTAGTAACACTGTTATTATTACCGACAACAGTAGTATTCACTAAATCTGCATTAACCGTGTTACCACCACGCAGATTGACATTGATATTGTCAAGACGGCTAAGGTTGTCATCAACTTTTTTATTGATAGCTACATTATTTTGGTTGATCAAAATATCTTGCTGATTGTTAGTGATTTTAATGTCATTAACAGCAGTATCAACCTTAGTATTCATTAGCCTATCGTTATTATCGACTTTGCTATTAATGCTTGTATGGTTGGCGCTTATCTTCTGATCTTGATCGAAGTCTTTATTATCAAGCTTAATTACCGCCTTATCTAAACGGTCATTAATAGCAACCTTATTGTCAGCAATGTTTTTATTAGCGGCATTAATAAGGGTATCTTGAGAGCCGTCTTTAATATCAATCAATGAAACAGCAGAATCCAACTTATTATTAATAGTGGTTTGATTTTCATCAACCTTTCTATTGATAGTTGTTTGATTGCGTGTGATCAGTGTGTCTTGGCTCTTGTCTTTGGCTTCTTGGACAATAACATTGTTATCAATCTTAGTGTTAAGCGCTATATTGTTGCTTGTGATATTTTGAGTGTTGCCTGATATCAATTTGTCTTGGCTACTGTCTTTCGTTTTCAAGTTGCTAACAGCAGTATCCACCTTACTGTTAATATCAGTATGGTTTCTTGAGATAAGACCGTCTTGTAGAGAGTCGGTTCTATCAATACGGGTAACCGCATTATCAACCTTTTCGTTAATAGCAACTTTATTGGCATCAACTTTTGTGTTGATAGCAGTGTTGTTATTAGCAATCACTGTATCTTGGTCTGTGTCTTTAGCTTTAAGCTCTGTGACAGCCTTATCAACCTTAATAGTCATAGCGCTATCGTTAGCTGCGATCGTGTTCTTATTAGCAGTAATCAAGACATCTTGCGCAGTGTCTTTAGCTTGAAGATCGTTGACATGTTGATTTACCTTGATCGTCATATCGTTATTGTTTTTTACAATAACCTTATCTTGATCAATGTTTTTGTCATCTAAACGCTTAACAGCACCGTCAACTTTGCTGTTGATGTTAGTGTTGTTTGATGAAATAGTTGCGTCTTGAGTATTGTTTTTAGCGTCTAACTTACTAACCGCACTATCTACCTTTGAATTTATAGCAGTCTGATTTTCGCTAACTGTTTTATTGATATCGATTTTGTTTTGGGCAATAACACCATCTTGAGAAACATCCTTTGCTTTTAACTCAGCAACCGAAGTATCAACTTTCGTATTGATAAGTCTGTCATTAGTACTAATAGCATTAGTGTTATTGGTGATAGCGGTATCTTGCGCCGTGTTTTTGGTATTCAGTTTGCCAACCTCAGTGTTTACCGTGTTGGTAATGGCTGTCTGGTTTGCATTTATTTTGTTATTGGTATCTGTCAGGTTTTTACTGATCGCTGATTTATTGATATCAATATTAGAGGCGTTTTTAGTGATAGCCGAGTCTTGCGTATTGTTTTTCGCATTTCTGGCGGCAGTTTCATCAGTGATGCGCTTATCAAGAGCAGTCTTGTTATTAGCCGCTGTGGTTCTGATATCCGCATCTTGCTTATCGACATAAGACTTTTCAGCCTTTGTATCAAGTGCGGTGGTTGTAGCATTAATCTTTTCTTCAAGAATAGGGTTTTTAACCGCACTCTCTACTGCTTGGTTTAACTGGCCAACAGTAGCCGCATCCGTCTTTTTGATACCATCAGATATATTAGTTAAGCGGCGAGTACCTTCAATTTGGTAGATACGGCCATCAACACTAACGGTCTTGGTAACACCACTACCAAAAGAAACGGTACCTGCTTCATTTGAAACAGAATAGGCGCCAATAGCAATACCGCCGTTGGAGGCTTTGGCCTCTTGACCAACAGTCATATTAATTTGCTGAGTATTTTTATAATAGTCTTCAATAGCGTTTTGTTGCAGGGCTTGTAATAACGCAGGGTTACGCGCCGCCAAATCTTCAACTGATGCATACTTAAGGCGTAGAGCTTCTTTCAACACGTAATCATTGTTATGAATATCATTTTTAGACTTTGTGTATTTAGACGCATCAGACTTATCACCAATGGCGATATTGTTGTTGACGATATTAGACGTTGATTTCTGGCAGTCTCGTCCGTATGAAATTTTTGACTGAGCTACAGCACCTTTGCCAAGCTGAATATACCCATTATACTCTGCGTTAGACTTAATTTCATTGATCATACAACGGCTAGTATCACCATAGTCGGCATTGGCGGGTGCAACAGGCATTAAGGCGACCACCGCAAGACCTAAGCAAGTGGCTAAAGAGGTTCTTGAGAAATTAGCAAGAGAGACTATAGAGGCAGCTCCATCTGAAACAGCGGAGGACTTCTTACCTACCTTAGCGGTTTCGGCAACGGCCTTCATTATACCGCTTGACTTACATCGAATGACTTTAAAACAACGGTTCATTAAACTACCTCTAATAAATGTTTTAGTTCGCAATAAGAGTGTCAATTGCGCTTAAATTGGCTGGCAAGTGTCATTAATATCAAAAGGCCAACTGAGTAGTGGTTACATACTAGGTGGCTTTTAAAACATTAATTAACACGCGGATATAAAATTTAGTACAAGATAGCAAAGTAAACCTAGCAAACAACGAACTTAAGACAATATTTGTGTAGTTGAACACTTGATTATTGTATAAATATGATATTTATTACGATAATTCGATTAAGGTTATATTTAAAACGATAAATATTTTATTTTTTTTATTGATTTATATTCCTTAATGCGGTTTAGGTATAAAAAAAGCACTCATGTTGAGTGCTTTTTTTGAAAAGTGGCAAGCGAGAAGTCTAGTTTTGATATTTTATAAAGTAAGGAGGGGGATTATCGCTAAGATAACGTTCACAGGCTAATTTTGTAGCCAGGGTTACCGCTCTATCCGTTTCGTTAGCATCCGAGTTCGGCTTAAAGTCAGAACGAAGAACAATATCATCTCCCATTCGGCTTGAGCTTATAAGCTTATGATTAGGCCCGTAAGATGCGTTAGACAACTTGTAATAGCTGTTGTCACCAGAGCAGGATATCAGCCATTCTTGGGCTATATAATGCACATTATCAGGTGTTTTAAAAGTACTGTTCTCTAAAATATCAATTCGCATGATAGCTGACACGTATAACTCGCCAATATCACCTCCGATAACCTGGTTCTTGGTACCCTTAACAGAATCAAGATCGACATACATTAATACATCATCAACCTCATTATCTAAAACCTGCACTAAACCACCCGCATTAGCTGACAGCATAGACAGACCAGCAAGAGCTGCTACAAGTATATTCTTCATAATTAATCCTTATTTACTGATCTTACCAGTGATATCAAAAGCGCAGATTTCAGCTAAGCTTTTGTCATAAATACTATTTTTCTGTGATAGAGAAAAATCAGACTTAACAAGAGCTGTCTTATCAGAAGACCATTCGTAAGTCGCATTCCCATTAACATCAGAAGCTAAAATCTTGCTCTGATAAAAAGCGTTATCAGCACATGAGATATAGCCTTGCTCCACAGTAGAGTAAACCTCAATACCATTATTAAAAATCAGGCCGTTGTTATATACAGTAACGATAACAGCTTTGCGGTACCTACCATCTTTATCGTCAGTCACTACAATATCAGAGGGACGTATAGATGTTACATCTACATAAGAGTGAATCACACCGTACTCATTATCAGTACGAGAGATTAGTTTGAGTGTGTCATCCGTTTTAAGCTTTTTAGGCGTTATACTTTTAGCAGCATCAACCGAAGTCTTGGCGCTTTTTACAATACTTTTAGTAACCGTTGTCGTTATTGTTTCTGGTGCAGCCAAAGCGCTAACGCTCGATATAGAGCCAATAGCGACTAAGCTAGAAATACAGATCGTTCTTAAGATGTTTTTGTTCATAACCCTTTGTTCCCAAATCAAGTTCAGCCAAGTCGCCAATCATAACTAAATAATCAATCATATTCAGCAACTTTCAACTCAGAGTAAAAATTATTCTGGTTGCCACCCTGATAGCTACTAAAAATAGCGGTGTGGGCGTCAGTAATAATATGAATAAAGGAGTGCTTCATTTCTAATTATTAAACGCTAAGGGTTTTATTGATAAAATGAACATACAAACAACGAATAGGAATAATCTTATGAAGATTTCAGATAAAGAATTAAAGAACGGTATTGCCGAAAAAAACTTGAGTGGCATGGATCTGCGCGGTGTTGAATTACCTAAATCGTTATCAGGCTTCTCGCTAGAAGAAACAGACTTAAGGGGGGTCGATCTATCAGGTATGGATCTATCAGGTGCTATCTTGCAGAACTCAGATCTGTCTGGAGCAAACCTGAGCGGAGCGAACTTGACTAAATCAGTACTTGATTTTGCACTACTTATTAAAAGTAATTTAGAGGGTGCAGATTTATCTAATGCTAATATGCCTAAGATAAATTTATGCGGTGCAAATCTCTCTAAGGCCACTCTTGTTAACGCAGATATGTTCAAGTGCATCGCTCATGGAGCAGTTTTTATTGATGCAAACCTGTGCTCACTACAGGCAGAGAATGCCAAAATGAAAGCAGCTGACTTTACTCATGCTCAAATGATGTCAGCAAATTTCACAGAAGCCAAATTAAATGGCGCAACCTTTATTGACGCCAACCTAGATAAGGCAATGTTTCAGTACTCAGTTATAGAAAGAGCGAATTTCACTCGCGCTACTGTTAGTGGCGCATGGTTCGCTTCATCCTGGGCTGAAAAAGCGGATTTTACAGATGTGGATGCTGCTACCAGTGCAAATAAAAGCCTTCAAGATGTGATCAAAAGCTTTGGTGAGTTCAGAAAGTAGGCCTCCAATTTTTCCATAGTATAATAAGCATTAACTTATTTGGTGGAAATTATTATGGGAAAGATAGTGAGTGACGGTTCTTGGATGGTTGAGTATTTTGAGATAGGTTGTCGATGTATAGATTCGAATAAAATCAAGAAGGCTGATGAAGATCTATCAAACGCTAATAAGCTGGAATACTATATGGAACACTGCTCTTGTACAAGACATCCTGAGTCAAAAAATCGATATTGTTGGGATAGACGCCCAAAGAAAGCCAGCTAGATTAAAGATAAAACTGGGGAGGTACCATTAAAAAAAGCCCATATCTAACCACTACGATTTGGGCTTTTTTACTACCTTATGGGCAGCTTAAGTATGAAAAAATTAAATGTAATTTAATGTTACAATTTTATTTATCTGAATAAAGGCGTAAATAATATTATTTCCGACTTTATCACTATAAGGCACAATCCAATCAATTAAATAAGAGAAATATCATTTGATTGACGGAGTTTTATGTTTTTTCGATTGGTATAATGCGCCGCTTAGCGGGTTCGCCGCAGCGATAATTGATACTGAAAAGGATTTATTGTGAGAAATAAAAGAAAGCAGGTGGCTGAGCTAATCAGTCTTGGCAATATGTCGGGCATGGACTTAAGAGATTGTGAACTGCCCACCATACTCAAAGGTGTTAACTTTGAAGGGGCAAATCTTTCAGGGTTATGTCTATGTGAAAGAGATCTTAGCGAGACCAACTTAAAAGACGCCATCCTGGATAACGTCAATCTGCGCCAGGCAAGCCTACAGGGGGCCGATCTATCAAACACCAAAATAGTTAATAGCTATGCCGTTGGTGCTGACTTCACGGGGGCAACAATGGTTGGTGTTGATTTAACAGCAAGTAATATGCAAGATGCAATTTTTGATGGGGCTGATTTATCAAATGCTGATGTAGACGAGACAGATATCACTGGCGCAAGTTTTATTGAATCAAATATTAAGGGTGTTAACTTCGACACAGCGCTTCTAAAAGAAGAAGCATAAAGGCAGTCGTACTGTCTTTAGTAGAGGGCAGTGGACAAAATAACGGAATAAAAGTATGTTAAGTTTTTTAAAGAAAGTAGGTAATACGAAAATAACAATTGGAATAGATAAAGAAATTCCAGTTGAGGTTGAAGAAGCACAAGTCCCCAGTATAGTAAGACCAAAAAACAGCAATGAAATCTTAAAAGATGCAGGTTTTAATCTTTGCACTAGCACAGAGTTAAAGGACCATGTTTTTTTAGGCCTAAAGGCAGACGGTGAAAAACTGGACAGGCTAAATTTTACAAACTCCAAGCTTAAGAACTCACAGCTTACAAAGACCAGCCTTGTAAGTTGCAATTTCACCAATGCAGATCTCACGGGATCTAATATGCAACAGTGCAATCTATCAGGTGCGTTTTTGGACAATTCAAACCTATCGCATGTAGAGATGGCGGGAGCTAACCTTGAAAATGCTAGTATTATAAAGTCCGAGTCAAAATCCTTTAATGCGAGTTGGAGTAATTTTTATGGTGCAAACATGAAAGGCATGCAGGTTTATGTTGGCAGCATGCTTGAATCGGACTTAAGAGCATCTTATCTAGGAAGCGCTGTTATGATATCAGTAAACTTCTCTAAAGCTCTTATGGCTAAAATAGAAGCATCAAATGCCAAGTTCTTAGGTTGCAGGTTTTATATGGCAAATCTTGATGGGATATCATTTGAAGGTAGTAATCTATCTGGATCAGACTTTACAAGAGCAAGTCTTAAAAATGCAAACTTAGATGGCGCCAATCTTGAGAGCGCAAGCTTTATTGGGGCGAATCTCACTGGCGCCACAATCAAGGGTGCTAAATTTAAGAATACAATATTTGATGAAAGAGGGCTTTCTGATTTAGGTTTAGACATCAAAACGACACCTGGAATTAAGATGATTAACTCAAGTGAGCTTGTTTCTCTTTACGGGAAAGATATTAATAATATCGACATGACTGCTTTGATTCATGCGTAACAATCAATATCTCATTGAAAGGCCATTGAATAAATACTATGATATTTATTTATGATATAATTATGTTTTTTTATCTAAGGATAGGCTATGCTTATTTATAAAAATCAGGAATTTACTGAAAATACAAATTTAAAGCTAGAACTTGAGCAAGCACTAGATGATAATAATGGTGACTATGAAAAAACCATTAAGTCAGTAGGTTTTTCTGAGTCTGCTATATATTGCTATGGCTCGGATGCTGATTTAGAGGACTTATTCATACACATGTATATGAATGATGAGAATGGTAGCGTTAAAAAGACCACAGATAACAACAAGCTGACAAGCTATTCCTTTATAGCCATACTTGGGGTTGGAGGCGGGTGTTTTGAGGAAGTTGCAATCAAAAACAGCATTGATAAATTCGATTTTCTTGAAAAGTACCTGCCAATTATCAAGCTAGCAGGTGAACTCAATCAAACTGAGACGCGCTAAATCATTTGGACTAAATACCAAAAACCTACTTCTAAGAGTAGGTTTTTTTATGCCCATAAGAACACCTAGGCGTCAATATACCGTTCAATAGCGGATTGTTCATCAACGCCAGCGCTTAACAAGCAATATCCCCTTGTCCATAACACATTTTCTGAGTAGTGCTTAGAAAGCTCGCTATCAAACTCCTTTCTCATCAATCTGCTTGTAACGGTTTTCAAATTATTAACAAACCTAGAAGGCATTATATTCGGGTGAGCCTCAATAAGTAGTTGGACATAATCTGGGTTACAAGTAAACGTAAGAACTCTAATTCCAGCTTTGTCACACAGATTAATAACAATCTCCTCAAGACGATCTGGTAGCTTGCCATTTAAGCACTTTTTCTTATCTTTCGTTACTAACACTAAATGATAATTCACCTTGTAAAGACAATGGTAGTGAGACTTGAGCATATTTACACCAATGTATATTTATGCTATATTTTAGCTTACACAAGTTGTTTTATCAAGACCAAAGAAATGCAGTAAAAGTAAAAATACCTCTTACATGAGTACAGAGTCTAAAAGGCATAGGCCTGAGATTCCAAAGGAATAGAAATGTCTAAAGACTTAACAGAGAAGCCGCTATATAAGTGGTGGTATCTTTATCAGAGCAAAGAGCAATTCACTTTTCTAGTTCAGTTATCTCTAATGCTAGGTGGAGTACTCATACTTTGCTCAAGAGGTTTTTTCTATAAGATTCATGAGTACATAGAAACATCCTACACTGCATGGGCTTGGCTTGGTTGGTACCTAACCGTTGGTGAACTACTTATAAGTTTTTCATTAGGTATTCTTGTAACCCTAAAGGTATTCAATTTTCTTTCTAAAGTGGAGCCTGATGGAACTGAGCACGAGTTAAACAAGGGAAGGTATAAAGATACTGAGGTGGTATTAAAGTCCCTGCCAGCCCAAAAAGCATGGATGCATAACACCGCAATGCTTAAAAAAAATATAATTAATAGAGCTGGCAGCAAACAAGTCGTGTATCAAATTATTGAAAATGATGAATATTTTTTGGGCAGTTATATATTTAGTATTAACAGCATATATCGATTAGTGGCACTATTCTTAGGGTCGCAAATGATTATTGCCTCACTAGGTTTCTTATCTAAAACAACTGTTCTCATGGCTATTAAGACACAGTTAGCCACAACTGTTTACTTGGCTATATTCCTGCTTTTGGTAGACTTCTTTATTTCATCAGTAGCCTATAAACGCAACAACCTTCTTATTAAGAAAATAGCAGCTCGTTATTCAGATAGCAAAGACAGGGTGTACTGTGAAACGGATTTGACAGTAAAACCTTGTAAGAAGGCTGATTTTTATAGCACAAGCACACTGGTAGTAGGAGGCCAGTCATTAACAGACCTGACCACATTAACGGTGAAGGACTATAGCGCTCAAGATGATGCTGATCGCTATAGTATTATTGAGAGCGTACTAAACAACATAAACTCAGTAATAGTAACCGCCTATAAAGCAGCTGGCGCTGTAAATAACTACGATAGTGGAAGTCAATTTGAGATTGAGGCGGAGGATCGTAGAAGTCACGTCAAAGAGATACTATCTACCATAGACATATACATACCTTCTCTTGTTAAGGAGGTTAAGATAAGTATGAAAAATATGGAGAATCTCTATCTGTCAGATAAAAGAAATAAAAATCTACAAAATATCTTAACTGCATACACTGAACTAAATGAAGATCTGTTAAAACAAAAGAAAGCACTAGATGAGATAATCAGTGTTTATAAGTCTAGCTTCAAAGATAACACGCTGAGTAGTTTTAGAAATCTTATTAAGCGGCGTGAAAATGGTTGGATAGGGGATAGCAGATTTGACAACTATAGTATAAAAACACAAGTGCTAAACAAAAGCTTAAATGAAAATTTAATACCAGAGCTTGAGCACATGATGGTAGGAGCGAGTGATAATGAGAAAGAATTACTACTAGCTCAGATAGGTAAGATAAAGGCTTTTTTCAACGAGCAGGTTTCTTTGGATGAGGAACTCAGATCATCAAAGGCGCTTGATTATGATAGAAGCGTTTCTATTAATTCAGAGAAAGTGCCGCTACAAACAGTTGATTTAATAAAAAACAAGATCGAGCAAGTGGATATGTACTTAAATGAATTGAAGAAAAACTGGTAGAAGTTACAACTAAAAAGACACTCGCTATTTTAGCGAGTGTTTTTTTTGCGATACAGAATAATGCTACTCATGATTTATTGAAAACCAAGAATTTATAAAGTATTATAATACTTAAATCCCTATCTAATATAGAAGAATCTAAGCAGAAAATATATGGATTATTTCGATTTTGATGATTTACCGTTTAATGGGGTTTTTGTTTTAACCTTATTGTACTTTGCCGTTGAAGTTTTTATAAACCACACTCTTTACAGCCAACTATCTGTTGGTAGCGACTACTTCACTATAGAGGCCTTAGAGATGTGGGGTAAAATCATTACAGGGTTTGGTATTGCGCTAGTTATATTGAAACTGACCTTTATCAGAGGAAATAGCATACCTATATTTTTAGCACTATGCATTCCAAGTATTTTCATTAGCTTTATATTATCAAATTATATAATCAATAAGGTAGTGAATAGCGCTAATGAATATCAGATAAATAAATCCTTACTGGTAATGCCTGTTCGTAGCACAATTGTTCCTCACTATGATTTTAGTATGGCTTCGTACCCTACAGATAACTTGGAGGAATTAACTACATTTAAGGCGCTTACCTATCCATTTAGAGATAAAGAGAAAACAACAAGCCTCTCGTATGTAACCTATAAAGCGAATTTCATAGAACTGGCGGAGAAGTGCAAAAATATAGGTGAAAACAACCTTGGAGTGCACAGCAAAATAGACAAAGCTTTTTTTGCAATAAGTGCATTAAACTCCCCTATAGACGAAAATGTTTATAAAAAAACTATTAAAGAGTACTACAGCTGCTTATATAGCGATCCTGAGTATCGTGATAATCATAGTAATGGTAAAGCAATGCCTATTAGCGGCCTTAAAGAGATGTACAAGCAATATCAAAAAGCGACAATAGAGTACAACAAAGCGCTTGAGAGCCTAAGATTAGAAAGAATTAGTAAAAAAACAGACAATAAGGAGTGGCGAAAAAAGGTTGACAACGAGTGGCGTAAAGAAATGGATAAATTCTTTGGGTTTAAAACAACATTAAAACCTAATAATCACTGGGAGTCATTTGTAAGAAGTCCTGACGTTAGGCGTTATTACTTAGCCAAAGCTAACAATAAGGCGGCTTTATACCCATTTGATGAAAACTATCAAGAGACTTTCAAGAAAAACATCACTTCATCATTCCCTGATAGCATCATACCATTTTATAAAACAGAGAAAACCACTTACGATTTGAGTGATGATTACGATATCAAACCATCATACTACAAAGAAGAAGATGAGATGAGAATAGCAGCTGGCAAGAAGGCATATAAAGCAGCTGTTATGCCTGTCGTAGGAATGGGGCTTTCTGCATTCTTTTTGGTGTTTAATGTATTGATTTTAATATTTTCCTTAGCTGCAAGAGTGAGTCCCCCTACAGTTTTACTGGTATTAGTCTTAGCTCTTAGCTACTTCTTTTTCGTGTACCCAGTTAAGGCGCTCAGTCATGAAAATGACGACAAAGCATATATTGCTGGTAATAATAAAAAAGTTGATTGGCTGTATTACCATCAGCGTAATATCGCGCTTTTATACGACTTATCGAATGAAAGAAAAGACAGTCAATGAGCTAGCAAGTAAGATGAAAAACATTGGATGGTAGGTCGTGCAAAAATACAACAACAGAACCTAGTGATTTTGATTGATCTTATATAAAGACTTCATGATACTTAACCTATTAACCTGTTAGATAAGCATGGATTACAAACGAGCACTTTCTAATGCTAATGGTCAGTATTAAGTGTAAATATTGCAAGCAATGCAACGAATAACACGTTAATCTCTGCAATTAATGCGGAGATTATTCGCATATAGGAGTTCTTATGAAGCAACTACAACAAGATTGTTTTAAAAACACAGATGATGAAGTATTGTCGGCCGCCGTTGATAGTAACGGAGAAGCATGGCACTACACATGTCCTAAATCCGAACTAATGCTATTAAGTTCAATATGGGCGATAAAAGAAGGGTATAAACGGTACTGGATAGGTTGGGGTTTTGACCCTACCAATTGGAGAGAATCAGCTATTAACAAGGAGATTGACTGGAAAGCGGAACACTTTGAAGAAGAAGTTGATTAACTAGCTTTAATCTAACAAGTTTAACAATATTTCCGCAGAAGTACCCCGCTTCTAAAGCGGTGGGTAGTTCATCTGGACAAAGTAATAAGCCTTGTATTGAAAGTTGTTTTCGAACTCCAAACAACTCTAGGTAACAAGGCTTATTGTGGTACCTACTAACGAGTAGTTTGCCGCATTCAAACATCAATAAATAATCAGACCCTTAACTACTAAAAATAGGGGTATGCAGAACAGTTTTTTATAAGAAATTGGCCATTAAATTAGTAAGACTCAGGTTACTCATAATAGCTGCGATAATGGGCATATCAAATCAACCATACAGAGGAATTAAGCTCATGAGCAATGAAACTAAACGCACTTTTAAAGACGCATTAAGTGAGATTGGGTTAAATACAGACGATAATCTTGAAGGCTTGGATATGCGTAAAATCAACCTGAAAAATGTAGATGCCAGCGTAGGAGTGTTATCAGAAAACTCACTTGAAGGAGTTAATTTTAGTGGCACGGACATGCGCGGCGCTCAGCTTTGCGAACAAAACTTGCGTTCTGTAGATTTCACAAATACTGACTTAACAGGTGCTAATCTTAGCGGAGCTGACTTAACAGGTGCTATTTTCAATGGAACAAACCTGACTAATGCCAACTTCACAGGTTCGCGCCTCGATCGTACTGACTTAAGGACAACTATCGTTAATGGTGCGATTTTTTCTAGTGTAGTTGGTGTACGTGTGGTGCTGGCAGGTCTTAGCCTTAAAGGTTTAGATTTTGAAGAAGCAGATTTAAGCAGCTGTGATTTCACTGGCACATGCCTAACTAATGCTAATCTTAAAAATGGCGATTTCAGAGGTAGTGACTTCTCAAAATCTGAGTTAGAAGGCGTAAACCTTACTGGCGCTGAGATTAGTGGTGCAATCTTCAAAAAAGCCATTCTAAAAGACGCTATTTTTACAGATTGTAAGGCTTATACTGCGAATTTCAAAAAGGCAGATTTAAGCTATGCTCAGATGGGTAATGCTATCTTTAATTTTTCGGACTTCACTAAAGCAATCTTACGTGGTGCGACACTGACGCTTTCAAGCTTCGATAGCGCAATTTTTAATACAAACCCTTTGACAGGTGCGGTACTAGGCCGAATTAACCTTGAAGGCGCCTCCTTAATAAATCTAAATCTTGAACAATCAGATCTAAAAAATGCGTACATGCCCTACGTCAAAATACACAACGTATCCTTTGCTGGAGCAGACTTGACTGGTGCTAGTATGCAAGGTGCGCTGCTTTACAATGTAATGCTGAACAATGCCAACTTAGAAGGCACTAATCTGAAATTCTCTAAAATGACGCGAGTTGCTTTAGATACAAGCGATCTGGAATCCAGTAATTTACTGGGTATGCAGCAAGCTTCGGGTGCATCCACTTGGTACTAAGTAAATATGGTGCGGGCAGCCGTGCAATTAATCAATAATTCGGAAGAATGTTATGAACCACTTAGAGAAACAAGCAGTATTAGATATCAAGAAACGTCTCTCGCCAGCGTTAGATAAGTCAGACTCCCAGGAAATAAAGCAGCTATTCGCTGAAATTGAGGCTATTCAAAAGACTGGTGGCATGGCAGTTGTTGACTTAAGTGGTATTAACCTCGAATGTTTGGATTTGTCAGGTATATCAGTACGTGGTCTTAGCTTGGAAGGCTCAAACCTTACAAGAGCCAACTTCGAAGACGCATCGCTTGCAGGGGCCAACTTTAAAGATGCAGTATTAATACGAAGCAAGTTGTCAGGAGCAATGCTAGGCGGTGCGAATTTCACTGATGCATACATGCATCTTGCTGATTTAGATTATGCTGATTGTACTTGCTGCAATCTATCAAACGCTAACCTACGAGATGCAGGTGTGGTAGGTACTCAGTTCGTTGAAGCTATTATGACTGGTTGCACATTCGTAGACACGAAAGTAGATGAAGCCAACTTCACAAAAGCTAATCTCTCAAGTGCTGATTTTACTGATGCTGATATTAGTGATTGTGTGATGAAAGATGCCAAACTTAGCCAAGCAATAATGGTCCGTGCTAAATTCACTAATGTCGATTTGCGTGGCGCCAACCTTGAAGGCTCTGATCTAACAGGTGCGGAACCGTGGACATCAGACATGACAGGCGCCAATCTTGAACGGGCTAATCTTACGGATACTAATTTTAAATCAGTAAGGCTGAAAGACGCAAACACTCAAGATATCATCACTACAGGGAGTAACCTAACTAAAGAGCTACTTACCGAGCTACAAATACAAGACTCGTAATTAGCAGAACAGGAATGCCTCATTACTCCGCACTAATACCACATAGGAACAGATGCTAATGTTTGAATCTAAAGAAAATATTAAGATTGCAGGTAAGACGCTTTTAGCGGAAGCTAAAGTGGTCAGTTTGATCGACCTAAATCAAGAGCGAACAGCGTTTAGTAACAAGAGAGGTGATTTCGACAAAGAGTTGATTTACATTAATATTAAAGGAAATGTAGCTGGGCATGCCTTCAAAACTAAACTAACCTGGAATGAGAGATATCAAAGCTACATGTTGCTTTACCATGAAGGTGGTCCTCACGATGCTATTATGGATAATTTTGATGTCTTGGAGTTGTACAAAAAAGGCAAAAGAACCAAGAAAACTGAACTGTATAAAACCATAAGAAGTAATGCAGCCAATTCAATGATATTTATTGATGTTCTCGCCAAACAGGCTGTTGAAGATTACTTGTCTAATTTTTCTGAGTAGAATTGATGAGCTACTTACCGCTTTAGAAGCAGTAAGTAGCTCATTGTATTGGTAGTGCATTAATGTCAAGGAGCCAAACGATTTTTGGCAGCGCAACCATTCTTATTACCAGCAATGCAGGATTTATCAAACCACTCTAGCGCCTTAGCCTTATCCTTGTTGACACCTTGTCCATTATTATACATAACACCCAAATCATGCTGAGCAACACTGAGTCCTTGCAGGGCGCTTTTTTCAAACCACTCAAAGGCTTTAGAGTAGTCGCTTTCAACACCTGTTCCATTGTAGTACGCAGTCGCTAAATGATGTTGGCCTAAACTACTTCCTTGTTTGGCACTTATCTCGTACCATTCGAAGGCTGCTTTAGGGTTTTTCTCTACACCTGTGCCTTCTTCATACATTAGGCCAACCAAATCCTGAGCGGGGCCGTAGTCTTTCTTAGCACTCTTATTGATCATGTAAAAAGCGTTAGAAAAACTCTGTTTAACACCATCTCCCTTGTAGTATCTAAGACCCATTTCAAACATAGCATCATCCACACCAGCATCAGCAAGCACCTTCGTAACAGGTAGGTCTTCATCAACGAACGCGATAGCACTACCACTTAGAAGCATAAAACCTAAGAAAGCCATAGTTGTAGACTTCAATTTAAACATAATAAAACCTCTAGCCACCAAATATACTGCAACCAATAATATGGAATATTCGCCGCTTTAGAAGCGGAATTTTATAATAACTTAACTGGCACGTCTAATTAATATAATCCTTATGAGCATGTGACCATTAATCAAAAAAGACAAGAACCCGATGATGAAAATACCAACACTAAATACGCTAAAGTATTCAGTCATTTTTACGATCGAAAAATTTATAATAGATGCCGAGACAACCATACATGCAACATGAAAAAGAATGAAATGAAAATGAAGGCTATCACTCATCTTTTCTTTTTGATTATTTTGATTTGGTTTTGAAGTGTTGTGGCCATTCATGGGTGTAAATCCTCATATTTATTGCTATTATGTCAATAAGTATTATAATACTTTATCAACCACTCTCTTTCAAGCAGTGATTGGTGTCACTAGATGCATGCCAGCCCTTATCTTTAGCTTAAATAGAGACATAACCTACAAATAAGAGGTCCTCGTGAGTATTGAAATAAGTGAATTGTGCAAGAATACGGGTTGCGAGAGTAAGTGATTAGTAATCTGATTTTGAACTTCTCCTCGTCCCATTCCAACCAGCATGAAGTCAATGATTAGATTAATTTCGGGCGGTTCATCCAAAATAACAACAAAGAGTCAGTTTATGCAAAAGAAAATAATCATCGCATGCCTATTAATTGCTTTGCTAGAAGGGTTTGCAGGGTTAGGCATTGAGATATACGCCATTAGAATATCAGCAACCTATATTGGATCGTCCATATCCATAACAGGTGTAATCCTGGCAATGGTATTAATAGCCATTGCGGTAGGCTATTGGTACGGTGGTCGGCTGTCGCAGTCTATTAGCACACCAAGAGAGGCTTTAATAAAAGCAGGTCATGTTCTATCACTATCAGCAGTGGCGCATGCTATTGCATGTATCATACAACTACCATTATTAGGGTTAATGGTTCTGACTATTGACAACGCGATTGTAGCAGCGATGGGAGTAGGGTTGCTTTTCGGTATCGGCTTGGCTTTTGGCTCCACAGCAATTCCACTGATAACCCAGTTTCTAACACTCCAGTACAAAAATAATAAAGGCAGCGATGCTGGAAGAAATGCTGGCATGATGGTCGCGGTCACTACAATAGGTAGTGTAGTAGGCTCTACATTGACGCCTATTGTGTTACTTCCTTATATAGGTCTAATGTATAGCTTGGCTCTGTTCGTGGCTTCCTTGGCGGTCAGTGCTTGCCTGTGCACTATGCTAGCGAGATACTCCGCTACAGATGGTATTGGCAACCAGTCTAAAGCCTTATCCTCAAAAAAGAATTATGTTTTATCTGCGATAGCCTTCTTAGTAACTGTTTGGTTTATAGGTGTTAACCAGATAGACACAGGTTATCAAACAGCGGCAGGGGCGTGGTTTATCTCTGATATTGAATACAAAGGTATGGATGCAGTATCTATTACTGACAAACCGATAAAATCATCGAGTAGCTGCTGGGTTTATGACACCAAAAGTAATTGTCATGATTATGGCCAAGTGGCCATTGATGGCGTTTACCAAACAGGTTCTCAAAACCTTGTTTTTCTAGGCGGAGCAGGTATGGCTATCCCAAGTGAGCTTGCAAATAGACACCCTGAGATGCCAATTACCGTTATTGATATAGATAAGGGCTTGCCAGCTATTATTGAGGAGCATTTTCTCAAAGAGTCTTTAGCTAAGAATATTAGCTTTATCGGTAATGATGCCAGAGCTTACTTTGCACGAAACAAAACAATCAATTATGACTATATGTTCATTGATGCTTTTCAGGGCGATAGAGTGGCCAGTAATCTATACACAATAGAAGCGCTCTCAATGTTTAAGGGTAATAGTAAATATATAATGGCCAATATCATCGGTAGACCAAACAAAGAGAATGCCTATACACAAACTCTTTTTAAAAATTGGAGTGAAGTGTTTAAGGATGATGCGTATGTCATAGTACAAACCAGTGACAACAATCTACAAAACATCATGCTGTGTAACTTTGCTTGCGGTAATAGCGAAAAGCTCACAGAGGCATCCTTTTTCAATACATTACAGCCGATACATAGTGACAATATTCCAAGGCTTGATCGATACTACTATCAAAGCATTTAGGCGCATTGGCTATCAAAAAACAGAAGTGCTGCTAAAAAAGCAATTTTATTGATGACTTATTACCTTTTAAGTATTATAATACTTAACGGGCTGTAAGGTTTCATTCAACCCGCCTTATAATCAAAAAAAACCGAACTGTTCAACAGGAACTAAAAATGACAATTAAGAATCATCACCACAAAAAAACGAACAATGCAGCAATCAAAACAGTGGTAGCTAAAGCTATTGTGCTGCGTGGTATTGATATGAATAACACCAAGCTATCAGGCCTTGATTTCACATTAGCAGAAATGGTTAATTGTAATCTAACTGGCTCTGTATTAACGGAAACTGTCTTAAAAAAGGCTAATTTAAGCTATAGCCAGCTATCTGATAGCAACTTGAATGGCGTTAACTTGTCACAAGCCAATCTACAAAACTGCATTATGCACAATACGTTAATGAGCGGTGCGGAAATGGAAGGGGCTAATTTTAGCTATGCAGACTTAACTGGTGCAGTGTTAGACGGCTCTTATATGAACAGCAAGATTAATAGAGCAGAGCAGACAAATTTAAAGAAATCAGTATTTAGAAAGTCTACTTTGCGTGGCACTAAGTTAACAATGCTGGATCTAAGCAGTATCGATTTTACTGGGGCTGACTTAACAGGCGCAGACCTAAGCGGCTCTAACCTCAAAGGCGCAAATTTCACAGACGCTAACCTCACAGGCGCAAAGTTCAATAACTGCGATCTTACTGATATCTACATTAAGGGCGCAATCATTCGAAATACGCAGTTTGATGATGCTGAGCTTGACGGTATTGATCATAACGACTTTGCGGCCGCAGTGAATGCTGGCAAGTTAGCAGCCTAGTAAATCCACAGCAAACAAAACAACGCTTTCAGCTCACAAGTGAGAGGAATCATGAATAGAAAAAAACCTATTGCCATTAGAACATTGGAACAAGTGTTAATAGATAGCAATATCACAAAAGGTAAATCTCTTTGTGATGCTGACATGAGTGGCGCTGATTTTTCTGGTCTTGAATCCAAAAACCAAGATTTCACTAACTGCAAACTGGCTGGTGTTAATTTTGAGGGAGCAGGGCTAGCTGGTGCTAATTTCACCAACGCCGACTTGTCGGGTGCGAACTTTAGCGAAGCTTATTTGGTTGGTGCCAACTTTACAGGTGCCAACCTTGAAGGAGCAAGCCTTGAAAAAGCGGATTTAGAAGATGCTGTTATAGACAGCGCTAAAATGGGCGGTGCAAAATACATAGCAGCAAACTTAATGGGCGCAAGTCTTAAGCAAGTAATTGGCAGCAATGTTGCATTCGACAATGCCTGTATGATTCGTGCAGACCTAAAGGGCAGTCACCTAGTAAGCTCTAGCTTTGTTGCTGCGAAAATGAAAAAAGCAGTCATGAACAACTGTAATATAGATCGGTCGGACTTGACTGATGCTGAAATGTTTATGGCTGACTTATCAAACGCTTGTATGCGAAATGCAATTTTAGAAAGGACGGTATTAAATCAAGCAATCATGACCAAGGCCGATCTACTAGGCGCTAACATGAGTCATGCAAGCGTTATAAAGGCCAGTTTAGGCAATACAACGCTGGCGAACGCTCTTTTAACCAGTGCAGATTTTTCAGATAGCGACCTAGCAAAGGCCGATCTCAGCAACGCTACACTTCATTCAACAAACTTCACAAGAGCGAAGCTTACTCTTGCTGAATTAAACGGTCAATATTTTAGTGACTCAACATTGACAGCCACAGACTTTACTGGAGCCAAGCTTTGCGGTGCCGATTTCAGCCACGTTAATCTAAAGGGTGCTGTATTTACAGGTGCAGACCTAAAGGGAGCTATATTCGTTAAGTCTAATCTTGACGGAGTAAGTCTGGAGCATGCTGATTGTAGTGGCGCAGATTTTACAAGCACTTCCATGAAGCATGCGATTTGTAATGGAGCAGTCATGAAAGGGGCGCGTTTAGTAGAGATAAATGGCTTAGGTATATGCTTAAGTAAAAGTGTATTAACAGCAACCAAAATATTTGAAAGCGACCTGTCTCAAGCAGATTTACAAGGATCGGTAATAGAAAAGGCGTACATTGAAGACGTTGATTTCAGCGAAGCCAATTTAGCTGGCTTGGACTTTACTCGAAGTATCGTAACCAAGACCAGTATGAAAAAAGCGTTACTCTCTGACAGCAACTTTGCAAACACATCGCTGTATGGCATTGATTTTACAGATGCAGACATGCTTAATGCCGACCTTTGTGGCACTGATATCAATAAATGCAACTTCACGAACGTGGACATGCAAACAGTAAAGAAAACCGAGCCGCTTAGAACCAAAAACTTGTTAAATGGTAAGAACGTAGATCTAAGCTACTAGCTAGCACTCATAACTGTTGGATGAGTCTAAAGCGCCGCTTCATTGCGGTTTTTTTAGTGGCTGTGTTAGCGCTTTGGCTGCGACTACTAAAGATAGGGGTGCGTGTTTCGAGGTGGAAGGGGCGGATTGTTTTTTAGGTGGCTCATTGCAAGTCATCTTCTGAAAACTGAGACAATAGAGCCACTAAGAAGCAGGTTAATAACAAACTAAAGGGGCAGACCATGTTTGATTCAGTAGATGTAGACTTTATAGGACGCGCAACACTAGGTTTATACCATCGGCACATTGCAACCGAGGCTGGCGGCCTAGAAGCTATTCCTTCCCAAGAAAGCCTAGTAAAAACAATGTTTGTATACACTGATGCGGATTATCTGCAACTTAAGGAATTAAACTTAAATACATTAAACTTAGATGGATTACGCGCAAATAAATCCTTTTTTTACAAAACTGAGATCGCAAAGTTAAGCGCTAAATATATAAGCATGAAAGGAGCTAGCATGTACCAATCACGGCTGCCAAACGCATGTTTCTCTGGCGGCGATCTTACCGATCTCAATGTTGAAAGATCATTACTAACAGAAGCGTGTTTTACCGACACCATCCTAGATGGTGTGAATATGAATATGACAGACTTACGGTGGGCTGACTTTAGCGGTTGCGAACTAGACGGAGTTACCATTAACAACTCAAGACTGTTTGGTGCTGAATTAAAAAACACAAACCTAAGCGGCGCTAACCTTGATGGCTGTATATTTAGCAGACAGTCTGATGATGATAAAGACCATTTAGGGCTTGAAGGGATTGACTTCACTGGATGTCTATTGAATGATGCTGATTTCAACTCTGTGGTAGCAAATGGCGTGGATTTTACATGGGCAGAATTGCTAGAAGCCAATTTTGAAGAAGCAAAACTCAATAAGGCAGATTTTACCGATGTGCTGGCAAGTGGCGCAAACTTCTCACTTTCAAGTATGCAAGAAGCTGTGTTTTTAGGCGCTAGCCTTGATCATGCAAATTTTTCTGAGGCAACTTGCCTTAAAGCATGTTTCTTCGAAGCTAAAATGGCGGGAGCCTTATTAACAAATAGCGATTTTTCTGAGGCTGATTTCACTAAGGCAGATCTGCGCGGTGCTGACTTTACAGGCTCGAATATTACAGGCGCTAATTTTACAGACGCCAACCTCGAAAATGCGATATTTGACACAAAGCCATTATAAGGAGGCGTATCTACCGCTCAACTAACCATAACACCAAGATTAGGGTCGAATATGGCCTTTCCACGGCGCACAGATGGCGCAAAAGGCCCTGTATTGTATTTCAAGCTATATATGGGGTCCCTATCGTAATCATCGTACTCACAGGCCAGATAATGAGCATGATACAAAGAGCGCAAATAGGATATTGCATATACATGAGAAATATCGATACTGTGCTTTTCATCAACCCTCTCAAGAATGCAAGATGGTTTGAAATGTGTGTACTCACTAGAGATATCTCGAATGGCCTCCCAAATGTACTGTCTGTGCTCTACGGGCTTGTCTCTGCCTTTAAGATCTATACTTGGAGGCAGTTCGGTTTTATTGATGGCAGAAAATACAAAGCGCTTGCCTCCTGTTGGGCTTTTACCCAGAGCTTCTTTCGTGACAAAGCCATGCAAAGACCATGCATCAAGCCAACTCTTTACCTGATCATAAGAGCAGTTCGTTTGAGGTATTAAGTCAAGGGTTTGGACAGGATTAGGAGCAGATACCAAAGCTGACCATATCTTCATCCGCACATAGTCACCACGCAACAAGATGGTTTCACCTTTTTTTCTACCTTCGATAATAAGATTACGGTTTTTATTCATGTTTATAACCTGTGTTGGTTTAGAGCGAAGCGGAGTGCTTGCTGAATATCGCAGAGCATTCATCTACTAAAAATAGGGGTGTGCACAAATAGATTGGATTAGCAATAACTTCATTCATATTTCCAGTAAATAAAAGGGGGGCTATTTAGAGATAATAAGAACATCGCAAGCAAACAGGCATTAAGCCCGTTATATCAGCGAGTTAAAATTAGATGGTTTGGCCATAATTTTTTTAGGCTTGATACAATACCACCATCGAAAATTAAGTGTTCAACAGTGATTGCCACAATATATAACCTACCAATATATTCAGTATATTAGCAGATTCTATTTTTAGATAAAGTGCCAATCAAAACCAACCAAGAAAGTAAAGAGAACGATATGATTAACACTGACGGAATGCAAGTAACGAAGCGAGATGGGCGCTTAGAACCAATCGATTTAGATAAAATCCATCGGGTTGTTGCATGGGCTGCTGAGGGCTTAGACAATGTATCTGTGTCTCAGGTAGAGTTAAATTCTGCAATTCAGTTTTATGATGGAATGAAAACACAGGTTATTCATGAGACCATTATTAAGGCTGCCGCAGATCTGATCTCAGAAAACACGCCTGATTATCAATACCTAGCTGCACGTTTGGCAGTGTTTCACATGCGTAAGATTGCATACGGTCGCTTCACGCCACCACACTTATTTGAGCAAGTTAAGAAATTAACAGCAGATGGAAAATATGATGCTCATATTTTAGAAGATTATAGTGAAGATGAGTTCAACGAACTAAACGAATATATTGACCATTGGCGTGACTTAAATCTTGCATACGCTGCTGTACAGCAAATGATGGGGAAATACCTAGTACAAGATCGTGTTTCTAAAAAAGTTTATGAAAGCCCTCAGTTCTTATATATGTTAGTTGGAATGTGCCTGTTCGCTAACTATGACAAAGAAGAACGCATGGACTATGTAAAACGCTTTTATGATACAACTTCTAAATTCATAGTTTCACTACCCACACCAATCATGTCAGGTGTACGCACACCATCACGTCAGTTTAGCTCATGCGTTCTTATTGAGTGTGATGACAGCTTAGACTCAATTAATGCGACCAGCAGTGCGATTGTTCGATATGTATCGCAAAGAGCGGGTATTGGCGTGAACGCAGGTCGTATTCGTGGTCTTGGTAGCCCTATCCGTGGCGGTGAAGCACAACACACTGGTTGTATTCCATTTTACAAACTGTTCCAAACAGCAGTTAAGTGTTGCTCACAAGGCGGTGTTCGCGGCGGTGCGGCTACTTTATTCTATCCCTTATGGCATTCAGAAGTAGAATCGTTATTGGTCCTAAAAAACAATCGTGGTGTTGAAGATAACCGTGTTCGTCACATGGATTACGGTGTCCAAATCAACAAAACCCTTTATACCCGTTTAATTAAAGGCCAAGATATCACGATATTCTCTCCAAGCGATGTTCCAGGTCTTTATGATGCTTTCTTTGAAGATCAAGACAAGTTTGAAGAACTGTACACTAAATATGAGCAGGACAAATCTATTCGTCAACGCTCTATTCCAGCAACAGAGCTATTTAGTTTAATGATGCAAGAACGCGCTAGTACAGGCCGTATCTACATTCAAAACGTAGATCATTGCAACACCCATAGCCCCTTTATTGCAAGCGTAGCTCCAATCCGTCAGTCAAACCTATGCATGGAAATTGCATTGCCGACTAAGCCGCTTAATAACATCAATGATGAAGATGGTGAAATCGCCTTGTGCACACTTTCAGCCGTCAACTTAGGTATGGTTAATGAGATTACCGATATTGAAGAACCAGCTGAGCTGATGGTTCGTGCGCTAGATGCTTTATTGGACTATCAAGACTATCCAGTGAAAGCAGCTGAAAATGGTAGTATGCGCCGCCGTACCTTGGGCGTGGGCGTGATTAACTACGCTTATTACCTTGCTAAAAATGGTGTTCGTTACTCAGATGGTAGTGCCAATGCGTTGACACACCAGACATTTGAAGCCTTACAGTATTACTTACTAAAAGCGTCAAATAAACTAGCCAAAGAAAAAGGTGCATGCCCTGCATTCAACGAGACCACCTATTCACAAGGTCTATTGCCAATCGATACTTATAAAAAAGATATCGATAAAGTATGCCAAGAGCCATTGCACTTTGATTGGGAGTCTTTACGCAAAGAGATTGTCGAACATGGCCTTCGCAACTCAACGCTGACCTCTTTAATGCCTTCTGAAACATCAAGTCAGATTGCTAACGCTACAAACGGTATTGAGCCGCCACGAGGCCTAGTAACCGTTAAGACATCAAAAGATGGCGTGTTAAAGCAAGTGGTTCCTGATATTGACAACCTTAGAGGTCAATACGAGCTGCTATGGCAGATGCCGAATAATGATGGGTATATCAACTTAGTTGCTATCATGCAGAAGTTTGTTGACCAAAGTATCTCTGCAAACACTAACTATGATCCCACACTTTATGAAGGTGGTCGTGTGCCAATGAAAGTCTTACTAAAAGACTTGTTAATGGCGTACAAACTTGGTGTTAAAACCTTGTATTATCACAATACTCGTGATGGTGCGAATGATGCTCAAGCGGATATGGAAGATGATTGCGCAGGTGGTGCTTGCAAGATTTAATAGCTAAAAATTAGCAGTACTGAATGCGCCTTAGCACTTAAGGCGCATTTTTTGTGACCCAAAACGAGCCTGACTACTAAAAATAGGGGAATGTGGCATAGGTTGTCCTAGCTTAGATTGCTATGAAGTTAGGCGCGAGTTGTTATTTCACAGAACAGGTATAATCTAAACATCAATTCAAAACCAGGAGAAATTTTATGTTAGGCCTCTTAAAACCAAAGAAAAAGAACTATCCTTCAACCAAGAAACCGACAACCATTAATGATCTGCGCGAAGGCATGGTTAAGGTTATGAATGAAATATATGAAGAAGAAGGCCGAATGCCGACCCGCAATGAAATTCGAAGTCGGTTTGAAGCGAATTACGTGGCTATCAGTAAAATCCGTGAAGAATGGTGGGCTACCATACAACCTACAATTCCTGTTGATGAAAGTGATGTCGAAGATGCGGTTGTAGTGAATCAAGATAACAATCTATCAGATGCGGCCTCAAGTTTTGAAGCGACCGATATTACGCCGCCACAAGAAAGCAAAAAAACTGTTGAAGAACAGATTGAAGAAGCCTATCAAAAAGGTGTCAAGGATGGGAAGGTGCGCACTAAAAAGCGGGTACGGGTGCCAAACGCTCAGTAATAAGCAAAGTGCTGGCAGGTTACGACTTGTCAGCAGTCATGGGCCAATAAGAGATATACAGGATAACCTGTCTAAACCTCTAAAGAAAAAGGACGGTAGCGATGACGACTAAGATATCGAAGAACAAGCCTCAAAAAACAATAGACACACTAACCAGCTTAAGCACTTACAAGCAAGAAGTTGAAAAAATGGGTCGAGGTGAGTTTGCTTATCACATAAATAATTATCAATACAAAATGAATATAGAGCTGTATTGGTTAGCGCATATATTCAACAAACGCTTCGATGAAAACTCATTATCATTTACGGAAGTGATGGAGTTGGCAGCCTTGTCTAAACTAGGGCTTGCTGACGCTAAAAGAGATGAAAAGGTCTACCCTAAGATACCTTTTTCAATATTCTTGTATATGCAGGATTTTTGGGAAAAAGAACTCACAGGGCTACAAGATACATGGAAGGTTGATCCGCTAGACCTAGCCATCATGGCAGTTGAAGAACAAGAAAGCAGCACGTATCAAGCAGGTTGGACATACCATATTCTAAAAAGTATTCTTGGTGATTTACACGATCGTGCGGGTTATGAAGCATTAATAGATGAGGCTCGTGATGTTATCGATGATGGGGATAGTGTTAAAATTCCGCAGCAATTTGGACAACTGCTAACAATCAATCTAACAATGTTCAAAAATAAAATGCGCATTGATGATGAAATCGATCATGAGCTACGAAGCGTTAATATTGATATCTACCAAGAAAATCATAAATCAGCAACCGCCAAGCTAAAAAAAGGGCTGACCAGTTTAAAGTCAAAAAAATCAACCGCGAAATCGATTGCGGTAGAACTTACTGCTGACGAACTTTCAGTACTTACAGCCAAGAGCATGGAGTATTACCTAAAAGCCAAGAAAAAGGCGGCTTTGGCAGCGATTTAAAAAAATGGAGCGGCAATAATGATTAGCGAAGAAAAATATATAGCAATTTTAACCGATAAAGCCTGGGATAAATCCTTGGTAAGGGCATTGATTGAGATGGCTGGTGGTTATGACGCGCTACATGAGCATAAAACGGCTGTCTGTGAGCTTCTATTCACAAATAGTATGACTAGCCGCCCTGACTTGAAAAAAGACGAACCTGCGGCTCTGTGTTCATCTGTAGTGCTTAGTGACATTGAGTTTCTTGATCAGAGTAATAGCGAGAGCCTATCAAGGCTCTTTATAGATCATCGATCATCTATTCAGAGCAGTCTTATTGGTAACTGGACTGGTTTAGGCTTAGACCCTGTTACTGAGCTTACTCACCTCACTCATAGGATTAGTGATTCGGAAGTTTTGAATTTCTTTGATGGCTCCGATATTAATATGGAGGCAATGCGCTTTATTGTAATAACCACTTATTACTCGCTATTGGTAGAACTGGCCAATCTACAAGGCGAGTTAAACGGTGATCGCTTAGCGGGGTTAGACTTAACGAAACTTAAGCAGATTCACAGCATAGATGCTCAGTTAATCTTAGACTCAGGAAAGCAAACTAAGTCGGTTGGCTTTACAGATGATGGGGAAATGTTAGATCAGATATATAGAGATTATTATATCGATTTTGTTTTTAGCCAAGATGCTGGCGAGAAGAAAGTTTCTTATATGCGGCTCATTAATAAGGATAAGACAGCAAAACTACTTCCCGTTAGGCTGGCTTGTAATGAATTGACCCAATTAATGATAAGTGGAAGAAGTTTTGTTGATGCGGTAATGAACAACCAAACCAACGAACAAGTAACCCTCGATTGCTTAGATAGTTCAATAGTCAATATTGAGTTAAACATCAGCCATACGCTTAATTTCAACATTTCAGGAACAGCAAAGGTGGTTGCCGCAGGGGATTGCCAGCATATTATTATGTTAGCTGATGAACAATGCACTTTGTTCGGCACCAAGCTTAAATCTGAAAATTTCTGGTCGTCATGCAGCGATGAGAGCAGAGTATTTGTAAACTCAATTAACTTCACTGACGATAAAGAGTTTAGAGAGGACGCAAGCGGGACTACGGTTGTGAATAATGCCATTTTCCCAGAAAAAGGAGCGCATAATGAATAACACCAGTGAACAATTAATAGCACATGCTACCAGTAAAGGCTGGGACAACACGCTTGTAAACTCATTAATAGAGCTAGCGGGTGGTTTTGATGCAGTCTGTGAGCATACAGCGGTTGCTGACGAGCTTATTTTCGTTAATAGCATGTCAGGACGGCCAGACCTAGATGATGACGAACCTAGCGCAATATGCTCATCAGAAGTATTGGCAGAGGTGGTATTTCTCGATAAGAGCAACGCTGACGTGCTTTCTAAATTTTTCAAGGCGCACCATGAGGCAATTAAAGTAAGCCTTATTCAATATAGCGAAAACACAAATACCGATGCTAAAATTGAGTTTGCGCATTTAACACGCCGTTTAAGTGATGAAGATGATTTAGAGGTATGGGGTAATGGGAACTTAGATAGTGAGTGTATGCGGTATGTTGTAATAACCGTCTATTATCAATTATTGACGTTGATGGTTGAGCTGCAAGGTGGTTTTGATGCAAAAAGACTTTCAGAGTTAGATTTATCGAAAGTAACAGGCTTTCAATGCATGGATTCTCAGGTTGTTTTTGAGTGCAAGTCATCAGTGAAGCAAGTGGGTTTTATTGATGATCATCAGTCACTTGAAAAGATTTATGACAGATTTTATATAGAGTTATCACTTAGAGGCAAAGGTAAGAAACGCCACATAGCTCACGTATTAATACGACCAAAAGATAAAAACTTTAAGCGATTTCCTATAAGATATACATGCAAGAAAATAGAGTCTTTGACAGTAGGCGGTGAAAGCTTTGTAGAAGCAGATATTGTCAATAAAACCAAAAATGATATTTATATTTCGGGGTTTGATGAGTCTATGCTCGATGTGGTTATTTCAACACCGAAAAGTATTGAGGTAAATATCGCAGATAATACCATTATGGTAGCAGCTGGCGAGTGTGATAAAACTTGTATTACGCTAAATGAAAATGCACAGCTACTTTCTACGAAACTCAAAACCAAGAATGGTGATTCTATAAGATGCACTGGAGATAATGTAGCTTTCATTAATTCCGAAGCTGTGAATTGGGAGAAAAAACGTCATAGCGATAAAAATACAGTAGTAAACAACGGGATAATCCCCTTTGATCCAGATTATATTTTGTTCTTGAAAGCGTGGTACCGTCAAGACAAAGATTAGAATAAAAAATCGAAATAAGTTTTTTTTGCTTTATGCGGTTTGAACAAACAAAAAAAGACTGATTTATCAGTCTTTTTTCGATTTAGTACTTAGTGTTTTTTTTAGAAATTTGAGGAAAATCAATAGTACTCATCAATAGTTTTACGGGTGCTGATAGTGTTATAATATTTAGGTTCTCTAAGCGTGACATACTAAGATTTGGCAATGCAAAGCACAGAGAAGGCGATTTATTAATACTTGGTTCGTAAGGCACAAGGATATAATTTGCAAACCTCCGTCTTCCTGCTTGAAAAAGGTGGTTTTTTTAGTAAAACTACCCATTTTAAGGCTAAAAACAGCCTTTTTAGCTCATTTTTTGTACGTTTTGAGGCAAAACGGGTCTAAGGACCCAATTAATTTCTACTGAGTGTAGATTGAGATGTCATTAATTGCTCGTGCTGTGGTCTAAGGACCTAATCAATTTCTACTGAGTGTAGATTAGCACCACCGCGATCAGGATTTTTTGTCTAAGGACCCAATCAATTTCTACTGAGTGTAGATCTGACTGGCGCATACGCAATAAGCGGCGTCTAAGGACCCAATCAATTTCTACTGAGTGTAGATCTGCTTGTTCTTGCTCTTTGATTATTGTCTAAGGACCCAATCAATTTCTACTGAGTGTAGATGCCAACTTAAAGAATTTGTAATAAATAAGTCTAAGGACCCAATCAATTTCTACTATGTGTAGATAAGAGAGATTTATGATCACAACTAAAAACGAACAGGCTTACTTGGATTTACTACAGCATGTACTAAATGTAGGCACCGAGAAAGATGATAGAACGAACACAGGCACAATCAGTCATTTTGGCGCCCAAATCAGATTCGATCTTGCTGATGGTTTTCCACTGCTAACCACCAAAAAACTCCATTTAAAATCAATCATTCATGAGCTGCTTTGGTTTTTAAGTGGAGACACGAACGTGGAGTACCTACAAAAAAATAACGTTCGTATCTGGAATGATTGGGCCACAGAAGAACAAACCATGAAATTTGGGCGACCTGCTGGCGAGCTTGGTCCTATTTATGGCCATCAATGGCGTAATTATGGCGCTAGTAAGGCTCAAGATGGTAGTTACAACAATGATGGCGTTGATCAGATTAAGCAGGTTATAGAGCAAATTAAGAGCAATCCTGATTCGCGCCGTTTAATAGTGACTGGATGGAATCCTGCCGAAGTAAATCAGGTAGCTCTACCTCCATGCCATACCATGTTTCAGTTTTTTGTGGCCGATAATAAGCTCTCATGCCAGCTGTTTCAACGTTCGGCTGACCTATTCCTTGGGGTTGGGTTTAATGTCGCAAGCTATTCCATTATGTTATATGTCGTGGCAAAAATATGTAATTTAGAGGTCGGAGAGTTCATTTGGACGGGCGGCGACTGCCATATTTATAAGAATCACATCGATCAAGTTAAGTTGCAGTTGTCTCGAAGCATATATGAGCCACCAACAATCAGTCTTAATCGTGAAATTAACGATATTTTTGATCTAAAGTATGAAGATATCGAGATTAGTAACTATATTTCGCATCCTGCAATCAAAGCAGCGGTCGCTGTGTAACTGTGCAAAATGGATTAGGGGGTATAATCAACATATTACGCCCCCTAATTTGTGCACAATACGCCTATTATACTAGATAGCGCGGGTTGAGAACGACTGTGCACTTTTCTAAAATGCACAGCATGGCCAATGCATAAGGCACAAGAAAACAGAAAAGCGCGTCTATAAAGACGCGCTTTTCTTATTGCAGATTTTCCGCAGTACCTACGATTGTCTAAGATAATATGGATGCAAGTCATAACCATGTAGGTAGGATATATTTTTCAACTCTCTCATTATGTCGAATCTATCCATACTCAAACAGGTGGCAGTGGAGCTGGACAGCATCTCATCTATTAAATACTTTATTGTTTCATCAAAAAAAAGACCGCGAACAACTTTATATATGGACCCAGAGGTAGAGTAGAGTATTGTATAGCTAAACCGCTCATCGTCACTTAATGAGATAAGACCTTCCTGTGCGAACGACTCAAATAATGAACAAGTCGTGACAACACCGTCTTTAGCAAAAGTAATATCAAATAAAGGCCTACCTACCTGAAAAGTCAGTGAGCTGATATCAACAGAGAAATAAGCATCTGAGTAAAAAGATAAGGCAGTAATCCCTATGTCTTCTTGCCCCCTTACGCTGGTTGTCTGTATTTTTGCTTTCTCTATGAACTTTGTAGTCAAAGAGGACGAGGGGCGATAGAAGTCTGTTGAAATACCATACCTATTAAAGTACAAATCACAAAAAAATCTAAGCAATCGCTTACTCAAGAACTCCCCAAGATCTTTGTTATTAGAGTAAGCATGCGAGTTTTCAATCAAGAGATCTTTAAGATCATAAGAAATAACCGATGTATCATTCTCCAAACAAGCCGTAGACGACAGATGGAATACAGGGTCAGCCAAAAATGGATGGATACTGGTCTTATCGTGAGCAAGAGTACTCATGTAGTAAGCTTTATCGGTACCAGAAACAGGTCTGGCTGATATATTAAAGCTTCTACCTGTTGCTTGTAGATACGCCTTAAGAAAATCGAAAGAAAAAAGAATGCTACTTGATATGTATTCGCTTTGAAATTGGTTCCGATTAAATAAGCGCCTAAAAAGATCGTTTACTGGCGGGGATGTGCCAAGAACCCATCGTTTACCATAAGGTTGTTTTGCTAATTCTAGGCTGGCAAGATAAGCATACTCTTGGCTTGATGACAGGTCTAAATCTTTATGTCGGGTAACAAAAGAGTAGGATGAGCAGTCAAAATCAGGGATGCTTTTATTACTTGTTTCGGCATATATTGGGTCATTGCCAACTACTCTTAAGATATATCTGTTTTTGCTACTATAATCATTAGAGACACGAGGAATGAGGTTGAAATTTAATGTAGCTATTAGAATCTTGGGCATTGTTTTTAAATTAAGCCCTTTCTCTGCTAGAGTTTTTTCATCAAAAGCAAGTTCCCCAAGATACAACAATGCCTGAATGACAAACTCCACATCAATAACTGTGTTGATAGGAGCAAACTTATGCGAGGATGAAATATTAGCTGCATTTAAGTAGTTGCGCTGAACATAATACTGATCAAAGTTTTTACTGATAAATATTATCTTAGCAGTCTTATCCCCTTTCTTTTTTGCTGTTATGACTCTAGCCACGATCTTTTTATTCTTTTTAGTTTTAATCCAGGCAGCGTCTATACTTTCATAACCAAAGTTGCGCTTAAAAAAATCCGTTGCTACCGATAGTAACTCGCCAATACTCTCATGTTTATTATTAGCACGAATTATCTTAGTCGTGTCACTGCCTGTGTCTTTACACGCAAAAATAAAATCATTGATGCCTGGTAGGTTTTCATTAGATAGCAAGGTTTGTTCTTGATTCTCTTTAGAGCTATCGGCCGCTACTGTAGTGCCTAAAAGAGACAGCGGTGTGGACAGGGTTGGCTTTTTAAATAAAACATTGGTTAGAGATAGGTTTGGGTTATATATGTGCGTAAAAGAGGGATAGAAGCCTAAGACCGTCAAACAAGAAGGTTTTTTCTCTGGGCTGGCTGGTACATCATTAGGATGCACCCAAATTGACGAACCATTAAGTAAAATCTTACCCTCATCCTCATCAGATAAGAAATAGTCATCACAAAAAAACTCATCGTCAGAATTTTCTGTATGGCATAACTTATCAAAACTAAGTGCTTCATTATCATCATTATCGTTCATAAAAATCTCGTAAATACATGAATATTAGGCGAATAATACCACTACTTACCTATTTCTGTTTAGCGGCATTATCGCGCTGTCAGGTTGTTTGTCACTAAAAAAGGCCATGCACTTATAATGCATGACCTTTCACGAAATATCATTCAGGCTTTTATTTTTTTACCAGTTTATAGTCAGGATGCTGACCTGTGATTAATAGTAGTAGCGACCAAGTATAACTAGAAGGACTTCTTCTGCTATTTCCTTCTGACTCATATCTGCGAATCATGCCCGAATGCAGACCAAGAAAACAAGACAAATCAGTAGCCTTAAGATCGACTATATTAGTGCGAAACTTATGAATCAAACTAGGATTGGGAGAGGGTAGAAAGAAGCTCTTTTCCTTTGTTTTATTAGAGATAGGTGTCAGTTTGTATTTGGGATGATTGTCAGTTAAAAGTAAAAAGACAGTAAAGGTTCTATCGTCCATCTTTTGAATAGACCGCTCAATCTTACTAATAAACTTATCATCGGTAAGTTGCAAAATATCAGCAACATCCTTTTGTGTCATCGCGCTATCATTAGTGTTTCTACTAATCTTACGGTATTCATTCAGTGCGCCATCATAAAACTCAATGATAATATCATCGATAACCGTAGATAAATCTTTGTTATTCGTACCAGTCTTACTTTTTACCATAATAACCACCTTTACTATTTAGCCGCCCAGTCTTGAATGCAAAGATTGCGCTCTAATAAAATACGCGCAGTAATAAACCCACACGCTTTAGCATCTTCTAACGCATCATGATGAGAGAAATCAAAACCCCAATCCTTACAAACATTAGAAAGATTACTGCCTTTCTTGGCATATTGTGGGTAATTTTTCTTTAGCATTGAATTAGCGTCTACCCATAAGTTATTGGGCTTCATTAAGTCATGTTGCTCAGCGCAAGATCGCAAAGAGCGCTTATCAAAATTGGAGTACCCCACAAGAATATTATTTCCTGCAAAAGCTAAAATATCCTCATAAATGTCAACTATCAGCGGCGCATCTTTAACCATTTCTTGTGTGATGCCGTGAACAGCGGTGTTGTATTTATTAAAATTACAATCAGGATTAACCATACTGCTATAAGTGTCCACTAATACGCCATCAGCATACCTAACCATGCCAATCTGACAAATTGAGCTTACTGGGTTATTGGCAGTTTCAATATCAATTGCTACAAAGTTCATTACAACAAACCCTATCCTTCATTAAACAAGCTGTCATCTAAGCTTGTAATCTTAGTAGACTCTAAATCCATAAGGGCTGGCAGGTTAAGTCTTTTAACTCCCAACGCCTTTTTAAAGTCTGTGTAAATCGCTACGGTTCTTTTAGAGGATAATACAATTTCAGCCCATAAAGCCAAAGGAAATAAGATGCTAACCACAGCGATGATAATATCAATGTACGGGATTGCACCATTCATCTCTAAGGAGTTTTTAACATCAAAAAAGCCGCTAACACAAAGAAAGAGGACAAGCGCGATGTAGATTTTTTTAAAGAAATCATCTCTTTCAATATGCCGAACAATACGACCGATAAAAAGCAATCTAAAAGGTAAGTCTCCAGAAACTCCATTAGTACTTTGAATTTCTGACCAAGCCTTCTGATCTCTAAATCTACTCAAATAAAAAGGCATAGACACTATGGCTATAACAATAAATATTGTGATAACTATTGCAGTTGATTTATCAACACTATTTAACGCTATTAAAAAACCATCCATAAGTCTTACCTTTATTTTAAGCCTACAAATGAGGCGGTTTTTGTTGTCATATCTTACATCCAAGAGAATTATTTATTAATGCACCTATATTGTAGGTACATAATGTATATTGTATGGTATTATGGTTGCAAAGTAAACAGTCGTATACCTAAGAAAACCCCCATGTTTCATTAAAAAACATTGTAATCATTAAGTAATAATAATTAAGGATGCTATACATGGTAACTGACAACAATACTAACCTAAAAGAAATAGGTGAAGGCAGTAATGGGCGCCGTAGCGCTATAAAGTATTTACTTATAGGTATCCTCACTATTGTTATAGCGGTGATTGTTTTTCTTAATACTAAGGCTCTGTTTCAAGCCCATGAGTATGCCAAAGTAGAAACTTATACAATGGATGTGATTACCATACCTCAGACAGAGCAAACGAAAGACTTTTTATCCTATGTGCAAGAAGCTATTTCTGATAAAAAGCTAACTAAGTGGGAGAAGTATCGTATCGAGTCGAAATACAACAAAGTTATCGAAGCTTATAGCGCCGATGAAGCGAAATCGGAATAAAGTTCGAAACGCACCCTTTGCTGGCTGATATTTTTTAGCACTACTTGAAATTATCAATATATTTAAGTATTATGATATTTATTCCTGCTGAGAAGTTAGTTGTCAGATCTGAGAATCCGTAGGCCTACTAAGTAAGATAGCGCTTTGCGAAACAGAAATTTGAGGCCGTGAGATACTGTTCATCAGGCCGCTCTAATTATTAAATATTTATTTGCCATAATTAGCGTTATAAATAAGAAGTTACTTGATGTTAAAAGGAAATGTCATGACAGAAAATACTAAAACTAAATTACTAAACCTTAAAAACCAAAAAATTGTTACGGCAGAAATGCAACGCATGAATCTCAAGTATGTTGATTTAAGCGGATCTCAGATGATTTGTGCTGATTTCTCTGAGTCCGATATTTCTAACTCACTTTTATTAGATGTAAATATGCAATGGGCTGTGATGAGAGATGTCTGCCTGAATGGCAGCAATTTATCGGGCGCCAACCTTGAGAACTCAAACCTTAAGAACGCAAGCTTATTAGGAGCAAACCTCAGTGGAGCCAAACTAAAAGGGGTAGACTTTACTGACGCAGACTTAACTGGCGCGATTTTTGATAATGCAGACCTTGAGGGTGTAATCCTGACAGGAGCTAACTTAAAAGATGTTAGTGTTATTGGGGTGGAGTTGAGCAAGTTTAACGCAGATGAGGCTTTGAATTTCTGCGATCTATACTTCTAATCATCGTCAATATTCCAGACAAAGTTAACAGCCCCAGCCAAGATATTGATCTGAGTGGCGTGTCTGTCTTTGATGCGTAGCTTGAGCGTTTTCATGGAGTAATTATGATTTCAATGGGTCTGGGTGTAAATATAACTTACAGTCGGATAGCTTGGGAGTATCAGAATCCAAGCCAGCACCATGACAAATCATCAATGTTCTTTGACCTTTTTTTAGTTCAGCAGACTTTTCAGTAAAGGTGTCATCACCCTTAGCTGACACTATTGAGTTTAAGCTAAATGGAACCTTTAAGTTAACAATAGCGTTACTGTTATTATCCATACTTACGTTCTTTACCTTGCCAATAATACCTATGCGTTGGTCTTTGTAGCGCTGATTTGCAGCAACTTCATTTTCTTTATACTCATAATAAATACTAAAAGGAGATGTGGATACAACCTCTATTTTCTTTCCAATATGAGTATTAATAAGCTCATTGACATCTCTGCTAGTAATAGCTTGACCAATCTTAAATAAATCTCCATCAGTCTTTGTGATAGTAAAATCAAGAGCAAGCAGGGCAATTATTACAATGACAATAACAGAAAATCTATTCTTGTCTTTTCTTTTTTGTCTACTCGTCTTCTTTCTCATGCCACACCCTGTTTGTCTTTATTGGTTTCTAGGTAGGGCATATTATATATCAGGGGCGGCCAAAAAACCTCAATTTGAGTAATTTTTGCTGATAAATTGAATTACTCAGAGAATTAAAGATAGCACTTAGAATATTGCAGATAGCAAGGGGTTAATTATTATTAATTTAATATTTTTTTGACTGGAAATTAATAATAAGAACATATCAAGATTTTTTATAATAATTACGAAAAACAATGAGAACATTCTCTCTTGTTTGGCTAAATCTCAGCAATGAGTGCTCACTAAAAAGGTAAAATGCGCATCATCTTGATATCCACAATATCAATAAATAAAGACTCACAGCGTTTAAGAACGTTAAAACCTAAATTTATAGTAAGGCACTAACAGTATGATTATCACACGAAGCGACTCAAGCGTAAAAGACATGACATTAAGTCAATTTAAAGAGAGCTTAAATAATGACGCATGGCTAAGAGAGATGTGTTCGGATATCACTGATAGTGAAACTGTGTTTATTGACAATGCAGCATTCAACCATCAAACCAATACTTTTGACATGCCTCTGGCTGTAGTGTTGCATAGCGGCTGGCGCGGCGTGAACTCCACATTATTAGACTTTGGAATATTTTATGTTGAAAACGTTTCTTTCTATGAGCATCAACATGAAAGCTTTAAAGTTTCTGAAAGTATCTACGATAAAAACTGGTGTTTCCAAGGTGTTCCTGTAGTTAACGAGAACGGCGGTCGGGTTACAGAAAGCGAGTTAATTGCTTGTCTCCCTGAATCTTTTAGCACAATAACTTTAGGCGCTAAAGACATGATTTCTGAACCCCTCTCAACATGCAGTATTGATATAAATACTGATGAAACAGGATTTCGAAAAGCTGTTTTCAAGCCAACATACAGATTAGCCATACAAGCAAATGTCAAAGAGATTGGGGCGGTTTGTAGCAATAATATTGAGCACCTAAATGATGGCGGATGCATTAATCTAAGTCTTTACGAGACCGCAGAGGGCAACTATGTGTGTAGTAGAGTATTCTCGCTAAGTAAAGAGGATGAAGTAATAAAGGATATCGTTACAGCAACATCTCTTAATGAAGTTAAGGCGTTTTTTGGTAATGGCGCTGTTGCAGAAAAATTATACGAAGAAGCACGGATTTAGAGTTTAGTAATAAGGAGCGTAGAGGGATGCGTAGTGACAAAAAGCAATTAATCACATCGGAGACGCAGAGAAAGCTGGACGATCATGGCTTAGATATAATCTTAAGGCCCAGTATAACCTTGATTGATGATCGTACTAAGCAATACTACAATCCTATTAATGAAGATAGATCTTATAAGTTAATAAGTATTGAGAACACTCCAGGTCTAGTACTAAACCAAGATAGAGATATTGGGTACGTGGTTCGAGGTTACTTACTATCTATAGGGATTAATGGCCTTCAAAAGGTCGTATGGCTACCTCTTTATAAATGGGACGACCCTTTAGGGGTAGGGGCTGTTTACTCAACCAATACTGTGGGCTGTGACGGCGACTATAGTGTTATAGGTTTTGTATATACGACCAAAGTAGAGATCATGAGAAAGTATGGAGGCGCGTATGTAAAAGCCAGTACAAAAAAACAAGAAGTGGCTGCACTTGAATATTTGGTTGGTTTGTATACAGCCTGGTCAAACGGGGATATTTATAGTATTAGCATTGTAGATGCACATGGCTTGGAGTACATAACAGCTCATCATATATACAACATGAATGACAAGGTAAATATTAAAGCGCAAGAACTCATTCATCACACAAAGCGCCTAATAAGAGACTCTACTCGTTCGATACAGGCTTCTATTAGGGTAGATAAGGATGAGTTGCCTTGCTGCCAACATGATAAGCAAGATGGCTTGATAGCTTATTTAAACGCCGAAATCTATAAACTGTTTGGCACTAAGCTTTGCATATATTTAGACAAGTTGCTAAAAGTTAAAGGCGCTTCTAAAAAGTATGACTTTCATGTCATGTCAGTCAAGATAGACCTAGATCGGACTCCATCGGTCTTAAGGTTTGAAGAAGAACTGTTTAAGATCACTAGAGAAAACAAAAGGTATGATTGGCGGGAGACTGATGAAGACTCAGAATGGACATCTATAAGAACACACATGTTTTTATCTTCATTAATAGATAAAATACCTGGATTCACCCTAATGAGCATAGGCGCATTCAAAAAGAATAAAAAAAATTACCTAAAAGTCCCTTGGCGCCCGCCTGTGGCAAAAAGGAACTTTAGCATCGCTAATTGATTTCATTCTGCTCTAAAAAAATATTTTTACGCTCCCACATGGCAAATGGCCTCTTATTTTGTAAGAGGCCTTTTTTAGTAACAGTTATTTTTAAGACATACCTTCTTCTTCATCTTCTTCATAGAATGGCACACAAAAAGCAGTGTCCTTCTTAGCATCAGGAATAAAACACCTTAGTAGATCGCTAAGATCGACAGAGCTTGCCTCATAACGCTTTTCTAAATCAGAGTCCGATATCTCTATATAAGAATCACGAATGAGGTTTTTGATTTTGGCAGGTTTTTGGTTGAGCATTACAGTGCTCTCTAAGTCTTTTACGTTGCCATTAGCATCGAAATCAAATGTAGAGTCGTCAACAGTGCTGTATTTTTTTCCTGTAGACAGCTTGTAATCAAGATTCTCAATAGCGTAGCTCATACTGGCACCAACAGCCCCCTCATAAGTACAGTCAATGTTAACTGCCTTCTTTTTGCT